>VYZQ01006884.1:39938-51108 GCA_013400655.1 Mystacornis crossleyi | reverse complement strand
GTCATCCTTTTAGAGCATCCTGAGCTCTGGAATATCACTGTGTCACTTAATGTTTGCAGTTAAGTATTTACAGATCTGTTTCCATGGCAACCGATTCTTCAAAGTTACTTTTACAGTTCTGTTTTCTAAAATGTGTTTCTTTGGTTGATTGCACAGGGATATTTGGAAAGCAGCCAGGTCTAAATCATGATTTTTTTCCCATTAAGGAGAGGTCCTTTCTAATCATGTTTAGTTAGTTCTTTGATGGCTTTATCTTGATTCGAAAATGTATTTTGTTTTTTTGTTAGCAGGTGGGAGAGGGAAAGGGGAAAAACCTGAATAAGCACCGTGGGGCNTCTGTATATCATTGTATTTCCCAATCTGGCACCGTGAACCATAAATAATCCTATCATTTATTAATTACATTTTCTAACCTTGTCTGAGTTGATTTTATTTATCCTTTCCTTGTTTAGGAGAGTAGGCCTTTAACCACAACAAAATAAATAAATAAAGGTCCCCCTGACAACTTGAATGCATTTTGAGGCCACAGGAGAAGATGACTCACTCACTAATTAGTCAGGGAGATGGCAGCAAGGGGCAGGATGATGAATACTAGAAACAGTGCAGAGACTGAGACAGGTGGGTTCCGTATGTGCGTGAAGTGGCTGCCCCTAGCTGTACCCAAATACCTGAATGGGGCAGGTGAAGGTTGGCCCCACCGGTGATGAGACACCTCGGGAAGGAGTATCAGGAAAACAGCCACAACATCTGCCTCAGCTCCCTTTGCAACTGTGGGCAAGGTAATTTGAAATGTGTCTTTGTGGAGACATAGGAATGTCTTGAGCCCACAGACCTGTGCTCTTCCCATCATGGCAGTGCCATCTCCCCATCCCTCCATCTGGCCCCCAGTCCTTCCCAAGCACACAAAAGGGAGTACAAGAGCTCAGTCTAGACAGCAACATACCAGGAGTGGGATAGACAGGGAAGGGATGTATATATTACTTGTCTTATATATTGTCCTTACCTGAAGTCAGAGACAAATTTAAAATTGTCAGGAATGAACGATAAAGGAGTGTGCTTGGCAGTAGGTAAGGCAAGGTGTAAACTTTGGGCATGTGTTGGGGGAAAAATCAGCCCGGATGTGCTCGTAAACCTCACCACAAGCAAAAAGTCCTGCAATGCTCAGCAAGCCACCTCCCAGGAAACATTCAAGCTCTGGTTGGACTAGGCTCTGAACAACCAGATGTAGCTGAAGATGGCCCTGGTCATTGCAAGGGTGTTGGACTAGATGACTTTTAAAGGTCCCTTTCCACCCAAATTATTCTGTGATTCCATGACTGTATGATTCTATTCCCCTGCTGATGGAGAAAGGAGGAAAAGTATTAAGTTCTTTGGCTGGACTCACTGGTTGAGGTAGCTGCAGGTGATCCTTCAATATCGTTAATAACCACTCCGGTGCTACAGCAGGTGAGGGGGGATATCTCAGGGGAAACGTGAGGAACAGAAGAAAGAATATTACAGAGTAATCAGAGTATACCAGAGCATTACCCAGAGCAGACTGGTGGGCTATCTGGCATTGATAAAGTTGATTAAATATGGACAAGTAATTAGAATAAGATGAAGAGGGATGGGGAGAGAGATAATCGGATCTATATTTTTCTATGCCTTGTGTGAGACAACATCAGATGGCCAAATCAAGGAATGAGGAGTCAGGACTCTCGGGCTCCCTTACTTGCTCTGCTACTAATTAAGCATCTGAACACTCATGCACTCTGTGCCTCCAATCACCTAAACGTTCAGAATTGTTGTCAAATTCAGTTAATTACTGTCTGCAAAGAGCTGAGAAACATACAGGAAAGATGTTAGACAGGTATCCTGGTTTTAATGTTAAAGTTCAAAATATTATAATTGCAGAAGTGAACAGGGGTGTGCATCTGAAACTGAAGTAACAGAATCAAAGGAAAGCTTAAAAAGTGAAAGAAAGCAAAGGAAGAAAAATCTGGAAGAATAAAGAAAAGAAAATGAAGACTTCTGGGCAGGTGACAGGCCAGGTGAATTTTGGCTGACTGAGATAATAAGTCGCTCTTTTTAAACTTTTTCACTTTTTCCTCTTGCTGCAGAATGCTCCATTAACTCTCGGGAAGATGATTGACCATTTGCCCTTTCTAGACAGCTGAAATAGTGGAAGCATCATAGCAAAACATATGACCCAGCTTCTGGCACACCCTGTGGCTCCAAACTTTTAATGCAAAACAGCCTTGGAATCTGAAGGGAGATGACAAAGAGACAGTGCCTTGCTATGATGTTTATTAAGCAGACAATAGCAATGAAGAGGACCAGCAGAAGTTGAAGGGGACAAACTCCTTCCTTGAGGAGGATGGAGGGACCTGATTTCTCCTAATTTATTTATTCTTCAGTGTATTGAGTGAAAAGAAATCTTCATAGTGCACGACTTTGAGAATGAAGCAGAAATAAGAAGTGGGTACAGTCACTTCGATGAAAACACAGAAAGGAGGGAGGAGGGAGGAGAAGAGAAAAGGAAAGACAAAATTAAATGTAATAATAATGGAGTTTGGTAGTTATCTGCTATATTTTTAATTTTAGCTGGCTGGTGGTAGTTATCTGCTATATTTTTAATTTTAGCTGGCTGGTAGGTGTTCACACCCTCATAAAAGGGTATCCAAATCATGAAAACAAGAGGTGATAATAACAGGCCTTATGCCTCCTCTTTCTTTCCCATGTCATTTTTTGGCTGACCCACTGAGTAAATGCTGGTGTATGAAAAAGGGAAGACTTGACCAGGTCTCAGTAACAGGCTCTTCAGCCTCCAAGCTCAAGGTCATCATTGGAGAAGGGAAAGAAAAACTTATCAGTGATCAAAGATATGGATTTTCTGCTGCTGGAAACTGCCCCTTCCCTCCTAAAAGCAGCAGAAGCATGTCTTCATGTTTAAATATAACAGGTCCAGGGACCATTCTCTAGCACTGTGACCAGCTGATGTATTCTGACCACATTCACTGTAAACAGGTCTGTTATTTTGTGTGGGTTCTGCTCAGAGTCGCAGGAAAGAAGCCGCACGTAACAGAGCAGTGTTTGCAAAGCCTGGAAATGAGGGGATGTGCTAAAGCCCTGAGGTGTGGCATGAGGATGTATCAGCACTCATAAGCATACAGAGCCTGTGGGAACACAGTGGAGGGCAGAGCAGGGTGGAAGGAAACAAACCTGGGAGGAATTAATTCACATGGCTTTTGGGAATGGTCCTTGGAATGATGTGTGCCTTCATGTAGGTACCCATGGTCAGCTTGGACACAGGCCAAAGCTGTCAAGGGATGTGCTAATGGTTCATCAGTGTGGGAAACAGCAGGGCAGGAGGGATGCCAACATCCTGTTTTATTCCCAGGTAGAGATGTAGGCATTTTTGACTATAAGACAGCAACTTGTTGGCCTTCAGTTGGTCCTTGCTTTACATGCTGTGGAGAAACTCAAAGACAAAAGAGATCAGTGTGCAGGTTTTCTGGGCCTCTCTTTAACACTGAACGCTATTATTTCATTAAGGTACAAGTTCATATTTTTTTCTCCTTGTTTATATGGGAAATATGTCAGAGAGGAGTCAAGACAAACTAGGCTTTCTCTTATAAGCTATGCTCTATAACACATTCATTATTTTTATGAAGACATCTTGGAAAGAAACTTTTCTAAGCCAGCAACTCTTTAAGACTTTCATATACAGTGTAATAAGTCTTTGTCCAGTCCTTCTGGAATGAAACAAGTTGACTTCACTAATAGTCTATTGAGTTCTCACATCTCTATTATAAATAATTTTAGTTGCAGACATTTAATTAATGTTGTAAATATACTATTTACAATGTGCTTTGGGAAATGACTAGTTCTCTCATTATACATCATGTTCTGGTTTATTGTTTTACTTTGCCTTGCTGCAGTGGCCAGGTGCTTCGCAGTTTCCGCAGCAATCTCAGCCCTTGCTGTGGGGGCTCTGCCTTCGTATTCACTCCATCACTGGAGAGATGGGAGCTTACCATCTTCCTGGGGTCTTTAGGCACCTAATTTAAATGCAAATGGAGTGAATAGCATGCAATTGAGGTTCATCCAAGGATTAAGTGCCTAAGTCTTAGATGTCTACCCTGAGCTTGTCACTTAGCCTCCCTATGCAGTTTGAGGAGAGCAGTAAAAACCTGGATATCCACCTAGAACTGGTTGGGTACAAATTCATTGCCTGCCAATTTTTCTTTACTGGTTCTAAAAGAAACCAGCTCAGACCTCTTCCCATGACTTGTAAATACTAAAATAAAAGAAATAGGAATCTATTCCTATATAGTGAATAGGTACACAGGGGCCTCCAAATTTCACAGGATTCTCTTCACATAGCTATAGCTAGACGGCATGAACACTCCCTTTTGTGTTCAGGCTTTGATCTACCCCTGTAGCTCATCTCAAAAGTGTGCTTTCAGGCTTGGATTTCCAAAAAGAAGCCAGAGGACTGAAAAACTTTGTTAGAATGAAAGTACCCAGCTGTACCAATGAAAAGCCGGGACTGAGTTTTCAGGATATTACCATTCCCTGGGTGGTAGGATTGCATCCAGCAGAGAGGGGTTTGAAACAAGCAAGTTTGTTGGCTACATTGACTAAGTCCTCACCATGTTTTATGCAGTAATTTCCATCAGAGGATCTGAAACTTCTCACACAACTCACTCTAGTAGAGCTGAAAACTCATGTGATGTTTGGCATTGTCATGACTCAGAGGTTTCTTTTTTTGATCGAGTACACTAAGGCACATTAGGTTATGAGGCAACAAGGAACACACAGTGAGCCAATAGAGCACCTGACAACACATAAAGCTGCGTAGATGATCATGCAGTTAAAGCACCCACCTGAGATTTACATACATACACACTATAAACCATAATATTTCATTTTATCGAATTAAATCGCTAATTCCTCTCTGTACAGAGTGTAGTGCTGTTCCTTGTGCTTGGGAAAGCTGCTCTGGTGTGTTGGTGGAGCCTGTAAGCCTCAACACGTGTGACGTGCACACATCCTCACACACGCACACTCACAAGACGGAGTCTTCTGCCACTTTTTATCTGGCAACATATTAATCTCGCGTTTCGCATTCTCTAAAAGCTTCACCATTATAACATAATTACTGCTGAAATTGACCTTTAAAATATATTCCAAATTTCAAATGTCTTTAAACCCCTCAGTGAGCACCATTTTTCAATTTCACATATTGTTTTCTTTTTTAGGAGAAGTGGGACAAAAGATGGGAAAGAGCATTAGAAAATGAATGTCAGCATGTGACATATGCACGTAATGATAAAGCAAAATCTTGAAAAAATTTACCTGGGCATTCTAATATCCAATCTTCAAGCAGTTACAATTTCCCTGAAGCTAAATTAAAATGTAATAAGACTAACTAAAATGTTGCATTTGTGTCTCACCCTTCCCTAAAGTAATTCAATCAATCAGTTTAGCTTCACTAATATTCAAATGTTATCTGAAACTGGCAATATTAAAGTTCAAGTACTCCTCAGCCTCTAAATACATTTAAACTACCTTTATTAGAACATGCACTTTCCTAAATTAGTATTACTACCTAAAATTGGTTGTGTTTCTAACTACCCTTAAAGGAAAACATAACCTTGCCTGAAAATAAGATGCTGAACTGTGTGGAGGCAGATTTCTGTAACACAACATCTAAGACTGAAAATGTGCATATAATAATGCATTGATGAACTTATGAGCTCACATTACTGTGCAAATAAGAATATAAAAGCACACTGTGCAATTTCCACCCAGAAGCGTTTGCATCCAGCTTTGTTTCTTCCATCTCCCTGTCCCAGGAAAGGGAGGGGAGAGGACCTGGAGGAGAGGGAAGAAAACCCCATCTCCCATAGGGTATTCAGGAAAAGGACTGCTGAGAAAGGCATTGTCCCTTTGGACAGACGAAATCTGACATGGGTTTGTTAACACGGTTTTCAGCTGTGGGCTAGCCTGGGGAAAACCTGTCTGGAAAAGATGACTCATGAACCTCTCATTGTCTTATCCCATGCAGACAAGAGTACACTCTTCACACAGGACCACTTATGCAGTTATGGCTCTGCTCACCCTTGGAAGGGTACACTCAAAGAATACTTCACAATCTCAAGCTAACAAAGCCCACCTACACTGGGGTGGGAGGGAAGAATAAAAAGCAAGAGGCAACTGTACCCACTGAGGGCCCTGGTCTGTGAAGAGTTTTCTGCTCTTCAGAGGTGTTTTGAGCACACACCAAGGCCAAGAGTCTGAAGACAAGCATAGCTCTGGCTTTACACTCAGCTTTCAGGCCTCTTGTGTGGTCTCTGCTCTGTTCTATTGACAAAACTTCCTGCAAACTTTCTATGAGCAAACTCTGGGCCTGAACCACACCTGGCAGAGGAGACAAGGTATCGTCTGCATGCTCTGCAAACGTTCATAGGATCAGAATGCTTTGGGTAGGAATAGATTGTAAAAATCATCTAGTTTCAACCTATCTGCCATGGTGAGGGACATCTTCCATTATCCCAGATTTTTCCAAGCCCCATCCAGCTTCCAGGGATGGGCCAGCCACAGCTTCTATGGACAGTGGGTTCCAGTGCCTCAGCACCATCAAGTTTTGTGCAGACCTTTTCCGACTGACCAAGAAGGTGCTGACATGCCAAATGGATGCAGCTTCAGGGGACCAGCTCCAACCTTGGGAGCCAGGTGGGCAATGACAGGCAGAGAGTCACACACGGGGTGTGCAGCTCCATGACAGACATAAAAGAGGACAGCCTCACTGGAAAACACTGGGTTTGTGTCCATTTACCCCAGCTGAGGACCCAGTCCATTATTTCCAATTAGGTTTGATGGAGGATTAATCCAATCTCAAGTGTCAGTGTTCTTCCCCCTGACAGCTGCTTACGGCGTGACGCGCGTGCTGTAACCTGCTGGCCCACCTTACCTCTCGCTGTATGAAAAAAATGCCATGCAGAGTCAACCTTGGTAGAAATGAAGACAAATGAAAATCATTGGAAATCTCATTAGTGACCATCCAACAGCTTCGGTGAAAGGTAGAAGGTTTTTGCTTTCCCTTGCACACACCTGGTTAGGTTGTGGGGTTTTGTTTGCATGTCCCCCACTCACACACACTTCCCTTCGCTTTCATTGCTTCTACGGGGTGGTGATGCAAATAAATTGCTCTGCCTACTTTGCACTAAGGTTTACGTATTGCTCTGTTGATAATGTTTTTGGTATGCCTAATAGATGTAAGGGGGAAGTATCTATCTGTAACACTTCTAAAGTTTGTATATTATCTAACTAGTTCATACTGCTTTAGAGGCTTTAAGCCCTCCATAAGAAATCCTTTTGCCTGTGAATCTTTTATGTTACACCTAGGTGTCCTCATTATAAGGGCTCTACTATTTGACAAGCAATGCTTGTCTCTACAGTCAGTGATGAACACAGCATGACAGGCAATGTGTGCCTCTGTCCAAAGCACTGAATCACAATAAAATGGTAAATTACTGTCTGTCATAGCTAGAAACTGCAGTGAGTAATATTCAATTCCCTATTCTACATAAGATTAGGTGGTGGCGGGGGAAGGGTACACTCGTTTGGTGGTGGTGGGAAAAGCTTTTTTTTTTTTTTTTTTTGAATCTTTACAGTTGAAAATGTNTGTTGTGACAGCTTTTTTTTTTTTTTTGTTTGAATCTTTACAGTTGAAAATGTACCTGGACACTGAGAAAGAAAGCTAAAGGGGGGTTTGGAGCAGGAGGAAAAGGATGAACTACTGGCAAATGGAGTTACCATTAGAATATTTTTGGACAGCATAGAATTTGTTATTGTTTGGGGATCATCAGGACAGAGATATTTGCAAATGGGATTCACTCTTCTCACTCTCTGGCAGAAATACGGAATTCAGTTTCGATTAAAATGCAGTAATAATTGTGAGTTGGACTGTGTGTCACTGCTTCTCTGAAAGGCCCCCATTAGAGGAGCCTCTATTTTAAAACAAGCCATTCATCATCGGAGTATAATTTCCAGTAAATATATTGTTTGTTCAACTGTATTGCTAGAGATAATGTTTAAAATTCTCTCCTCATATCTCATTATGAAATAATTGATAACAACATGGCCATTTCTTTTCATTCGTGAGGCTTTTTTTGTTGTTGTTTTTCTCCCCCTCTTCCTTTAAGGCAAACTCTTGAAACAATCAATATCAGCAGTTTCAAAAGTGTGATACAATAAATAAATCTCTCAGACAATGACAGAGAACATCCTTATTATAATAAATTTACCATAAATAAAACTGTGTGTGAAATTTGTAAGAGCCATTTTACATGAATGCCTTCAAATTTTGTGCAAGAGGAGAGAGGAAAAGGAGGGGGAGAGAAGAGGACAAAGATGTGTATTCAACAAATTGCTTCATTCTCAAAATATCTTACATTTGGCTGGCTGTATGGTGCAGGCAAAGAAAACTACTTCGCGCTGCATAANGTGACTGGAAAAAGGTAAATATCCCCCATTTAAAATGGGAAAAAAGGAAGGCTCATCTCTGTGTCCAGAAAGATCATGGAGCGTTTGGAGTTGTTCAGTTAATATTGGCCTTGGTTGCTATATATGAATCTTCTTTTTAATAAGACACATTGCTACAGCAGAGTTTGTAACTTAACTGCTGTCTCACAAAACAGTTTTGGAGTCTTTATTTTGATATATTGTAATAGATCAAAATCAATAATGACCAGCTGCTTTTGCCACCAAGGTCTAGTTTTTAAGTGACCCAGCAAGGACATACCAAACAGATTTAAATACCAACACAGGTCTGAAATGTAGTTTATACCCTGCTTGGTACATACAAAATTTCCTATTTTGCAGTCTTTTTTTCTCATTTCATATGCCACAATCTGAAATTTCATTTGAAGTTGAATTTTCAGAGAAAGTTTCTCCCCTCCTTCTCCTTCCCATTCCCTCTGATTCTTAGTAAAACTGGGGCTCCACCAAGAATCTGGTACCCAGCTTTCTCAAGCCTCAAACCTGTGCTTTATTTTACATAGGTATGTAAGAGATTTGCTGAGGCGGAATTGAGCGTATTGTGAATCTTACAGAGATGTTTTCCTTGAGTTTGAACACAGTCCTTCAGATGTCTGCATAAAACACCAGAATAAGGNTGACAGCCACCATGGCTTCACTAAGGGTAAATTGTGCCTGACATATTTCATGGCCTTCTACAGCTGGATGAGAGCCCTGGTGGATAAGGGAAAAGTGACTGACATCAACTACCTGGATTTGTGCANTGGGTTTTGTGGGACATTTTTGGTTGAGTTTTTTGGGTTTTTGGTTGGGTTTTCTTGGATTTTATGGGACATTTTTGGTTGAGTTTTTTTTTTCATTTTTGGGTTTTTTTTGGTTGGGTTATTGGGTGTAATGAGACATTTTTGGTTGAGATTTTGGGGTTTTGGGGGTTTTCTTGGGTTTTTATTGTGTTTTATGGGACATTTTCTGTTGAGGTTTTTTGGGTTTTTTGTTGGGTTATTTTGGGTTTTATGGGACTTTTTGGTTGAGTTTTTTGGGTTTTCTTTTGTTGTGTTATTTTGGGTTTTATGGGACATTTTTGGTTGAGGTTTTTTGGGTTTTTTGTTGGGTTATTTTGGGTTTTATGAGATGTTTTCCTTGAGTTTGAACACAGTCCTTCAGATGTCTGCATAAAACACCAGAATAAGGAAGAGCAGATTTTTGTGCAAGACTTGTGATCTGTTAGGATTTCATATTGGCACTGGGAGGCCACCGATTACAGAGGAGGTAACACTGGCAGGACCTAAGAAAATGGCCTTCTCTGAATTTCGGATTGCTTAGATTGAAATATTTTGCTGAAAATCTTATGCTTTCCTTCTGACTTTTGCTGGTGTAATCTGAACTTCAGAACTATATTTTTTAGGGGGAAAAGAAGAAATAATACCTGGTAGGTGGTATATGTTTTGTTATTAATAGTAATACTTGGCACTCAGATGTCACTTTTCATCTCCAAAGCACTTTACATAATTAACTAACTCATCTTCACCATCCCTGCATGAGATGGAGCTTTTCACTGAGGCAGCACAGCAGCTCATGTGTTCAGGATTGACTGTGCTCACAGGGATCAATTTTGGGTGAAAAACAGCTGACTTGCCCTAAGGACAGGGGTGCCTTAGGAACTTGTGTATGGATAAGTGNATTGGGACTGTTTGACTAAAGGAGCATTTTACCTGAAAATATTGGCATGCGGTATCCCAAGAGGTACCCCAAAGCTCTGCCTACCAGTGTAGAGAGGGATACTGTGCAGAGTCTGTTCCAGTGATTCTCTTCTCCAGGACTGTGCCTGTGTCCTGATGACTCCCTGGCCCTCCGGGTACTTGGGGACGGGTTGCCAGTCTCATCAGTTTATCCACACCTACAGGACCTACACATCCATTCACAGCCATTCTCTGCAGTGGGAGCTGTTGGAAGCAGGGTGCTGCTTGATTCAGGTCTGTTTTCTGAACCCACTCATGAGGAATACTCCTGTGAAATCTGCCTTTCCTTATGTTTAGGTTGGCACCAGCCTTTTCAAGCAAATCACAGTGACAAAGGGCAAACTGTGGACTTCTCTGGAGGCTCCATGTTTTTGCTGACACAATTATATTATCTTCTTCTATATTTTTCTTTTTCTTATATGATGACTTTTGCATTAGGACTTATTCTAAAACACCTTGAAGTCTGTTTTTCTGCCCTTCTTGCAATGTGCATACCTATGGGCCAAGTCTCTCCATACTCTCTGNGTGCACAAGTCCATGGAACCTGATGAGGTGCATCTGTGGGTCCTGAGAGAACTGGTAGGTAAAGCAGCTAAGACACTGTGCATCATTTTTGAGAAGTTGTGGCATNCAAAACACCTTGAAGTCTGTTTTTCTGCCCTTCTTGCAATGGGCATACCTATGGGCCAAGTCTCTCCATCCTCTCTGCAAACAGTTTGCGAGAACTGGTTTAATCCTGCCAAGAGCTCAGACATGCGATGATGACTTCAGTGGTACAGGTCCTGACCTTGCACTAAGGTTCATAACAGGCATCTCCCAGTGCTGAACTCTGGGGAACAAACAGAGCAAAGAAGTAGAAGCTAGATTTAGGGGACATCAGAGGGCAGAAGTTCAATGCAGGTACC
>VYZQ01006883.1:0-16217 GCA_013400655.1 Mystacornis crossleyi | reverse complement strand
GAGCCAATTAAACTATTTTTTGTTTTATTTTACTAGACTCATTTCCAGTCAGTTGATCTACAATTATTTTTGAAGGTCCACAAATCAGAAACCTCTTGTTTAACAAGAGGGAAATTCTTCCCTTGTTACTAAAAATCAGCATTAGTGTCACTAAAATGAAAATATATTTACAAAGAAATGTACTTGTAAAAATAGAAAAACAAAATTTGAAAAATATTACAGGGCCAGTTTTGAATATATCGACAAATGTCAAAGGAAGCACAAACAGAAGCATATTTTTGTATTGAAAACCTGGGTTGGAAACAAGTAATTACTGATTCTGTGACACCCAAAATGTTTCTTAGTCTCAGGCCCATCCTTAATGTAATAAGGCATGAGAGTAAGAAATAGCAGTGAAAACATACCAGATTAAAACTGTGTCTCATTACAGACTCTGAATATTTAGCCACAAATCATTTAAACATCTTCTGCCCCTCCATTTTCACTCAATCAGTAGCTTGGGGGGAATATCTACTTTTAGCAAAAGAAAGTTACTGATTTTGCTCTGTGAAATAAGGGAGTCAAAAATATACATGCAAAGGACCATCTCCAGAAGAGTCCTCTGCACTTGGGCACGTGTATGCAATACAGAAAGAGCACACCGTGCATGCAAAGCGTGCAGTGGCCTCGTTTATTGAGAATCCTGCCTTCCAGGAGATTTCAAATCCTTCATATTTCCAGATGGTAGTAAAATCAGATGTGCATTTAACACATGTTCAAAGATGAGCAAGAGAAATTGGATTTGGATAAGTACCATTTTAATAAGCAACAGCAAAAGAAAGACCAGATAACAAACATAGCCTGCTTGCCTTTTGGGCCTACTTAAATTCATATTAGAGATTATTGTGTGCTACAAGAAGGTTATGAAACCTGCAATGGAAAATATGCAAATTTGATTTTTTATTATTAGAAGTATTCAGGGTCAGTTTGTAGATTCAGTTGTATCACTACACTAGTTGGACTATTCTGCTGATTTATAACACATTCAGAAGGTGAGAATGAAAGAATTAAAAGGAAAAAAATCCAAATAAACCCAAACCCAAAAAGCCCAAACCCACAACCCAAACAAATATCACACAAACACTAGATATGAATAATTTTGGTTTCCTCATATTTTATTTAATTTTTAATTTCACTGAAAGGCATTTTTTTTCTTTCTATAAAGAAAGTAGAAAAGTTTTCCATTGTAACTAGCAATGACTACTGAGCCTAGGGAAAAAAACGTCAAAATCCCGTGTGTCGTATCATGGAAAGAAGAAGCATCATTCCTCTTAACAGTGACTTACAGGGGTATACTATACAACATTACAGAAGACCACACTTTTGCCAGCCTTCAAGTGAATCTTAACAATAAGCTTCACATCATTTTGGATGCAATTAAAATAAAAAATTATCAACTACCTAATCTTCTAAAGCTCACATCAGATTTATCAGCATTGAGCAGGAATTTCAGAACTCAATCTCCTGAAAAAATGAAAAATAATCTTTATTACAAAGCCTTTCTTTCAATAGGCAAGAAAGGAAATAATCTCATTCACAACCTTTCTATTCACTAATTTAACTTTAGGCATTTATTAGAACAGTCTCTAATCTCAATCTGACAATGAAAAGGATAGACTTCCTTGAAGATCAAACAAAACCTGCCCTCAAACCCCTCGTGTCAGATTAGCTTTTTGACTTGCTGTTTCTTTGTTCACCAGGTGGTTAACTGGGTAATAATAACTCCCAGCTTTAGAAGTATGAGGGGATGGTGGGAGTCTGTAGTCATGTATTATACCAGCAAGAACTGGCTAAAACAGCTCAGCACTGCTCAGTGATGAGCTGGGCATTGACCAGCGCTGGTGAGCAATAGTATTGTCCATTACTTGTTTTTCCTTGTTTTATTTCTCTCTCTTTTCATTATCATCATTATTTTTTGTTGTTATTATTAATTAATTTTACTTTATATAAATTGTTAAACTGTTCGTATATCAGCCTGTGGGTTTTACCTTTTTCTGGCTCTCCTTCCCATCCTACTGGGGATGGAGGAGTGGCAGTAAGCAAGCAGCTGCATTGTACTTAGTTGTCAGGTCGGGTTAAACAACAATACTGTACAGCTATGAGATATTTTCTAAAAAACTTAAAATAAAATTAATTTTTCAAGGAAGTAACAAGGAATGAGAAAGGAATAAAGAAATAAAAAAGAAATGAAAAAAAAAAGTTGTAAGTTATATGGCAATTCCCACAAAGTAGCAATAATACAAAACTTTGTTTTTATGAAAAATCAAAATACCTAGGCATTTGACACATCTCTCTAACTGCAAAAAAGTCCTTATCCAGCATCCTGAATAACAAAGAGACAAGTATGTAAAACCCTGAAACAGAACACTGAAAGATTTTGTTGTTCTCTATCTGCTTCCTTACTCTGACTTGTTTCAAATCGAATTCCCACATTGTGTCTGGTGCCACTAACAGGTGTTCTGAATTGAAGTTAACTGCAAGTTACAGAAACAGTATTCCATAGATAATTCTTATTGGAAATTAAAAAGATTAAAATATATACACCATTAAGGATTTTAATTGAGTGTGAGAAGAGCTCCTATTGGCACAATTTTTCAATTTGATTATTTGAGCATAAAAAGAAAAAAAGTTGCCTTTGCGAGAAGAACTAGAGGTCAAGAAACCAAGTCCAACTGCTAAAGGAGAAAACTTTGAATGTTTTCCAGCTATATTTGAATACTACAAACACCAAGCAATCAACAAAGCTGAGTCAGATGCAAAAACGACCAATTAAAAAACCCCAACTAGGTAATCCCGTCACCACCCTACCCACTGGGCATTTAAAGCAAAGTATCAATTGCTGCTGACGTACGGAATGAAAATGTCCAACAGCTGTAATAGGAGAATGCTAAAGCTATAATACAGTATTTCCAGCCAAATCAGAGTAACAGTTTCCTCAACCTGGTATAAAAAACCCACCTGAATACTCATCCATCAATACAGAAGAACTGCTTGTGTTGATCATTTTCTTTTTTCAATTATGTGTGATTCTGAGCAAGTGGCAAGGTGTTATATACACTTCTTTTCCTTCACAGATGACATCTTTTAAACACCTAAGTTGCAGGGGTAATTCATGATATATAGATAACCAAGGCACTGTCATACTAGAATCAAAGTTGCAACTAAAATAAGAAATAGAACTAGAAATAATGATGTGTTAGAAAGCCTATGTGTTCTTTCACTCTGATTTTAGGATGAACACATTACCTGTTCCATCTTCTGTTTTAAAGAAGATTGACATTAATTTTAATTGTAAGCTGTACTTGGCCAAAACCAATCTTATTTTTAATATACATTTGACTAATATATGGCCAGGCACATTTGTAATGAGACACCTTGTTGATGTTTCTGAACACGCATTCCTTTTTATACATATGCAAACATGCTTCCTTTGTAAAACAGCACGGTATCATGTATTAGGACACAAGATGGTGCCTATTTATTTCACAGTTTAATCAGTTTTATTTCCCACTTCATGTGGAACTGAAACTTGTGACCAGATATTAATCAAGTGCCATTATCTTGAAATAGGTCCTAGGGAAGAATAATTCTTATGTCAACTTATGGCCTGTTGTAAAATCCTTTCTCTGCTAAGAAATAAATTTACATGCACAGTGCCCTCCTAATAAAGGAATGTTGGGTGTCTGTGTAGTGCAGGCAGAGGGGACCTGCAGGGGTGGCCTCAGTGAGGAGGGGCCAGGGCTGCCCCATGCACATACGGCCGCTTCCAGCCGGCTCCACTGGACTCGCCATCGGAGATAGTTGAGCTTGTCAGCTAAGGCAGTGGTGTGGAACAGAGGCTTGCCTGCAGCCCCTGGAGAAGACCATGGAAAAGCAGGCTGTCCCCCTGGAACCCAGAGAGGACAGATATCCACATTGTTCTGCATGGAAAAGCACAAAATGGAGCAAGTTCCTGGTACAAGCTTTGTGTGACCTTCTTTCTTACATCCTACGCTAGTTCTAATTGGCAGTAAATTAAACAACTTTCCCCTAAGTCAAGTCTGTTTTGCCCATCATGGTAACTGGTACGTGATCTCCCTGGTTTTATCCCCATCCACATGCTTTTCTCTTATTTTCTCCCCATCTTGTTGAATCGGGGGAGTGACAGTGTCTGGATGGGCATCCAGCAGCAAGCCAAGGTTTATCAACCTCAAGGATAAAACAAAAAATGAGATTGTGACAAGCCACTGTTAAAAGAAGGCTTTCTTTTAGATGTTTCTACTAGGAATCAGATGATCTCAAAAGTTTTGGAAGAAGTCCTAGAAGATTATTTTGTCACAGTAAGAGTCTGCCAAAGGCTCTAACTGCTATATACTATGACAAGCAAAGGAACTATTTTGCAGCTTCAGTTCTCAGCCTATCATCCTCTGGAAACCTGTATTTCCTGAAAATCTAAAATTACAATTTCAGAATTTTTCTTAGTCTAGTCCTGACCTAGTAATTTCTGTCCCCTTGCCACATGACTAAGTCACATGCTCACACAGACTCACACAGCGCCCTGTGTTTTCACAGGGTTATACGTCAAATTCTCTGGTAGCATGACAATGGGTATTTTCCTTTCCACACAGTCTTTTCTTCATTAATGCCCAAGCACTACAATTTTATGTGCTAGAAACATGGTGTCCATAGAGCCATGTCCTTTCCCCTCTGAAAAGAAGTATAGTTTTGTAAAGGAAACTAAAGCATCCATGCACTAAAATGGCTCAAAAGAAATACAAAGTTTGACTACTTAGGATCACCAGTATATAAGCAGAAATTTCAGACTTGGCCTAGCTTGCTTACACTATTTCAGGTTTCCTCAGGGCCACCAGCATCTTTTTGCCTCCAACAAATGATGTCTAGGTTAAGCATTTCTAATTCTAACATATACACAGTGATTGGGTTTTCACGGTAGCAAACAAACATCAACAATGTTGGGGAGAAAGAGACAGCAACTAGAAAAGAAGTGTCTTTCCTTTTCTTCAGCTTGTCATTGTGTCCTTCTTCCCCAGAATAGAAGCAGATGTAACACTACGTAGAAGGCTAAAAGAAAAAGAGCTAATGTTTATGTCTCCAACAGGGATAGCCATAAAGTGAACTCAACCAAGGATTGCTGGTAATAAGACACTGTGAGAAAGAACAGGATGTGGCTGGTGATGGGGGCCATACAGAGGTAGGACAGCACTTTTCTGGTACAAACATCCTTGTTCTGGCTCCTAGAGGTAAGCACAGCACAGTTCAGCACACATATAGGAATAATATGGAGAAGTGGACGTGGACATAGACTGCAGCAGGGAGATCAAGACCAGCAGAGACCCCCTAAACCCTCCAACCCATTTCCAGAAAAGTCTGGAAGAATGAACTGCACATGATAGCTAACTTATATAGAAAATGAATAGAAAGTGAGTAACCTATTTTCCAAGCAGAGAAACCGGCCCATGAACAGGTACTCCCACCAAGCCCAGGCAGCACCTCCAGGACCCTGGACATCCCATCAGCCCACTTCTGTGTGTTTATACTAGGAGGTCAGGGACTAACATTCCAATTTCCATGCCAAGTGTGTAACTCACTAAAAAAACTCTGTAAACTTTTGTGAAACCTCAGGCTTTTGTTGTTCCTTTTGACCATGAGCATCTTCAAATCCTGAGTGCTCCCGTCCTGTTAAGGATGGGATGCCACACACTACTGCAACACTAATGCAGTATTATTAACACAAAGAAGTCAGAATCCTCACTTGAAAACCTTTAATTCTTCTTGGTGAAATGCATTTTTGTTGATCAACCTGTCTTCCTGGCAATAGCTTCCCCCAGTTTTTGCATTTTGATCCTACTCGCAGTATTTTCTATCCCATCTGCCCCCATCTTTTCAAATTCAGTGGTTTAAGAAAAAAAATTTATTCTTACCAGAGTCACTGACAGATTCATAACCCTTCCAAACTGATCCACATAGTAGACATTATCCTGGTACCAGGAGTCAAGGTGAAGATAATTATACATGCCAAAAGCACGCATGTGGTCAAGGGTATATTGATCATCACGGAGCTGCACTTCTGCTACAGCTGGAGGGAGAAGAAAAATACTATTTTAACAGTTACTTATTTACAATTTATTAATTTAAAATTCAAACTAATAATATAAAAATAATTCTTCCATTTTCATTCCATATGTATGCTTTATTTGAAGAAAAATACATTATGTATACATAGTTTAAAATTTCACCATAAACTTGGAAAGCAAGTCAACTGCCCTGAAGGCCGCTGCAGTCATTTGTTTCGATTATCTCATCACCATTACTATTTACAGTGGCCTATTGTGGTGGGTTTCCCTACTAGATGCCCACTAAAGCCACTCTACCACAGCTGGACAGGGGAGAGAAAACATAAGGCTCATGAGAGAGGATGAGCACAGGGAGAGATTGCTCACCAATTACTGTCACAGGCAAAGCAGACTCAACCTAGGGCAATTAGTTTAATTTACTGCCAATCAGATGAGGTAATAAGAAATAAAACCAAATCTTAAAACACATTCCCCCAACCCTCCCTTCTTCCTGGGCTCAGCTTCACTCCCTCCTTGGTCCATCCTGGAGGACTCCCTGGTTTCTCCCTCCTCCCCCCTCCAGCAGCACAGGAGATGGAACGGAGGTCGAGATCAGTTCATCACACCTCTCTGCTTCTCCTTCCTCCTCATTCTCTTCCCCTGCTCCAGCATGGAGTCCTTTCCACGAAGACAATCCTCCACAAACTTCTCTAAGGTGAGTCCTTCCCACAGGCTGCANTTGAAGAAAAATACATTATGTATACATAGTTTAAAATTTCACCATAAACTTGGAAAGCAAGTCAACTGCCCTGAAGGCCGCTGCAGTCATTTGTTTCGATTATCTCATCACCATTACTATTTACAGTGGCCTATTGTGGTGGGTTTCCCTACTAGATGCCCACTAAAGCCACTCTACCACAGCTGGACAGGGGAGAGAAAACATAAGGCTCATGAGAGAGGATGAGCACAGGGAGAGATTGCTCACCAATTACTGTCACAGGCAAAGCAGACTCAACCTAGGGCAATTAGTTTAATTTACTGCCAATCAGATGAGAGTAATAAGAAATAAAACCAAATCTTAAAACACATTCCCCCAACCCTCCCTTCTTCCTGGGCTCAGCTTCACTCCCTCCTTGGTCCATCCTGGAGGACTCCCTGGTTTCTCCCTCCTCCCCCCTCCAGCAACACAGGAGATGGAACGGAGGTCGAGATCAGTTCATCACACCTCTCTGCTTCTCCTTCCTCCTCATTCTCTTCCCCTGCTCCAGCATGGAGTCCTTTCCACGAAGACAATCCTCCACAAACTTCTCTAAGGTGAGTCCTTCCCACAGGCTGCAGTTCTTCACAAACTGCTCCAGAGTGGCTCCCTCCTACAGGTCACAGTCCTTCAGGAAAGACTGCACCAGGGTGGGTGCTCAGTGGGGTCACAAGTCTTGCCAGCAAACCTGCTCTGGTGTGGGCTCCTCTCCCCACAAATTCAGAGGTCCTACCAGGAGCCTGCTCCAGCATGGGCTTTCCATGCCATCACAGCCTCAGTCAGGTGCATCCACCTGCTCTAGCATGGGGTTTTTCACAGGCTGCAGGTGGATTTCTGTTCCCCCATGGACGTCCATGGGCTGCAGGGGAACCTGTCTCACCATGCACTTCACCACAGGCTGCAGGGGACTCTGCTCTGCTACCGGGAGCACCTCCTCCTTCTGCTCCTTCCTCACTGACCTTGGTGCCTGCAGAGTGGTTTCTCTCACACAGTCTCACTCCTCTCTCTGGCTGCAGTTCTTGTGCAGCAACTTTTTACCCCTCTCCAATATATTACCCCAGAGGTGCTACTACCATTGCTGACGGGCTTGGCCTTGGCCAACACTGGATCCATCTCGGAGCCGACTGGGATTGGCTCTCTCAGACATGGGGGTAGCTTCCAGCAGCTTCTCACAGAAGCCGGCCCTTGTAGCCCCCTTGCTACCAAAACCTTGCCATGCAAACCCAATGCATCTCCACCCTGTCTCTCACCAGCACGTGTTAAGGTCCAATTTATCAATAACCCTCACAAGATGAAACACACATGCAACAACAGTGTAAAACCTACTTTGTACTACAGTAAGGGAAAAATGTCCGCTCTATGGTAACTCTAGGAAAACAGCAGACAAAATAAATATTCTGTATAACTATATGGATTTCATAGTCGTAAAGTTTGAACTAATCTATCAACACTTGCAAGGCAAAAGATTAAAACAGTACAAAGCAGAATTAGTTCATGGTAATTACAAAAAAAAAAAAACCAAAACCAAAGCACAAAACAAAGTAACAACAACAACAAAAAATCAAAAGCAAACAAACAACACCCCCCATGTTTTTAGCACTCTCACTGAGGCTGAAATTTTCAGAAATGTCCGAGATACCATCAAATTTCAGACTAAGTTTCTCTAATTGAAAGGGGCTGCAAAGGATGGCTGTTCACTAGAATAGTACCTTCCTCAAGGCAAGAAGCACGCTACCTACAGTCATCCACTTGAGCAAGATTTTTCCAAATAGAAAACATCTGCTCAGCTACCAGTAATCAGAACTGGATTATCTGTCAAAGACTAACCAGGTTTTTATTTCAATTAAACAATTAGGTGCAGCTTTTTTCTTCCTATTCCATCTTTATACAGAGATGAAGCAGCTGTAGTCCAAACATCTCAAAATACATTAGCAGAGGTCTCCATCCTTCTGCAAATAGTTTCAGATAGACCAGAACTCCATTTCATTCTCCAGTACAGGCAACCCAGGATTCTTAGCTTTCCTACAGGGAACTTATCTTGAACTTCATACAAGAAAAATCCTTTAGAAAGTTACAAGTAAGCTCTGTCAGTCCATCATGATTAGCACTCAAGCCCACAGTACAGAGAAAGCACCTCAAGGCTAATCCTTCTCAGAGCAGCAGTTCACAGTTATTTTAGTTCCTAATCTTTCAGCTTCTACTTTCTTCCCTTTTCTGCTCAGAAACAGAGCAAATCTATTTCCAGTATTTCACTTCCATCCCTCCCCCATAACAGGGGCCATTCAAAACTCTGTGCAGCAGCACTCAGATTTCTTTCTCTTCTTTAGCACCTACTTAAACCCTACTGCAGCAGCAGTAGTTTACCGTGTCAGAACACCAGCTCCTGCTAAGAGCAGTTCACTTGGCAGTGCCATCAGTGCCACCGCGCAGCCATCGCAGGCTCAACAACCAGTCACTATATGGCTCAGAACACATCCCGTCAGAGACACTGGCCAGTAACATAAAAGTGGATTTAGGAGACTATGCAAGATTATGCTATCTGATTAATAAAAAATCCAGTCATACTATACAAAACACTTGCAAAATGACAGCATAATTAGCAATTAGTCTCCTAATCACTGTTGATATTTGCAAACCAGCAGTTTTAATTCCACCCAGATCACATCATTATTCATATTCACCACACGGGAGGGATTTCTGTACCTCTGCAATTAATAAATTACTGTTCCACAGGTTATGGCCCTTCAAAACATGCTAGAATAACAAAGGAGTGAGAAGAAAATACACCTGTCTTAATGGCAAGGACTGCTACCCATTCCAATAACTACTTTAATTAATTAGAATATTTTACCGTCAGTAACACTAAAAAAAATTGAATATATTGTGAAAAGGCATTTTAAAGCTGTTTGTGTAACCAAGCTTCATCACAGAGGTATTTTTTCCCAACACAAGAGATGACATGAATATTTTGTAAACAATTAAACACCAAACCAAATATAATCCCGGATAATTATTTTCAGCGAAACCAAGCACATATCATCTACTTCCTGTATAGCTTATCTTACGAAGTTAAATATACATGTAGAAACATGCAAAGATTTTTTAGCACATAAAACCTAAAATGGTAAGGCTTCCTTGCTCCACTTTTTCCTCCCCACTTCCCTAGTTATGTTGCTCCTGTCAGAAATGTAACCAAATAAACAGTTAAAATACTCCAAACTAAATGATTCCTAAAGTAAAGGTATAACTTTTAACAAAAATTCTTGGAATAATAAACTATTGATTAGCTGATTAGGAGGTGATAAACTTTATAAAATCTGGAAAACATGAATTCTCTGTCCTTGATTTTTTTAGACTGTAGTTCTGATAAGCCCTGAATAATACAGGGGCTCAGGAATAGGAAATCCAAATCCCTTGTATTACTGCAATATGTAATTAATTCCACATAAACAGAAGTCAGAAACTATACAATTCATAGGTGATTTGAAATGAGGAAGTCTAACAAATGTGTACTGCCTTGTCATGAAACACTTCAAATGAGGTAACCAGCGGCTTTCAGAATGTATCATACATGTGTAGCTCTGCCAAGATGAAGCAATTATAGAACCTACTCCATTCTCCATTAATTGAAACCCCTACTGTGATCAAGGGAAATCTGTGCACAACTGCCATCTGCTATCACATACCATGTGCTTAGATAGCTTATAGAAGATTCTACACTAGGGTGAAATTCATTCCTTCCTTTCTACAGCCTTCAAGATTCAAGGTTTCTTGATGGTCCTTCAAAAAAAAGAGAAAACCAATAAAGCTGAGTGCAAAAAATAAAGAACAAAAGAGAAAAGAAATGGAGACTTTTAATAAAGTCAGAGAAAGATAATATAAATGGAGAAGAAGAAATACTTCAATCTGATCATCACCTTATTCAGTCTCATAGATACATAGTTTTATGAGTTTTTATTTGGTTGTTGAGTCAGGATTTTTCTCTGGTTTGTTCTTGTTTAGTTGGGTTTGTTTCATTTTAGGGTTTTTATTTGGGGGGGTTTGGTGGTTTTTATTTTGTTTATGTGATTTTTAAGAGTCAGACTAATTCACTAGACTCAATAGGTTCACTAGTCTGTATGAGTTCAATTAAGAAGCAGCAGTCAGTGGCAGCTATTCAACAGCACGACACATGGTTTTTTCAAATTTCTGATAAATATACCTGCATCATGAAAACCCAGAAAAATGGATTCATACACTGTCATTCATACCAGAAAAGAAAGCAAATATACAGAATGTATAAACTAAATCTCAGCTTTGAATATTATTTCCCAACAACCCTAGTTAGGTGGGATATTTTGGACTAGTACAAAGAAAACTATGCAACTTTTCTAGAATTGTATTTATCTCTACTAGTTCCATGCTTACAAAGAGTAATTTGACTCAAAATAATTTAAACATAATTAAAGAAAAGATTTTCACTCACAATGCTTTACTTAAAAGCAAAAGCACTAAATACAAAGTAATAAGAATCAACCAAAGAAGTAACACACCCTTAATCTGTTACAATAAGATCCCTAGCTGGATATTATTATGATTATTAGTCTGCACTGCA
Source organism: Mystacornis crossleyi (assembly GCA_013400655.1). NCBI lineage: Eukaryota > Metazoa > Chordata > Aves > Passeriformes > Timaliidae > Mystacornis > Mystacornis crossleyi. The sequence continues at coordinate 4,774 of VYZQ01006883.1, read as the reverse complement.
AAAAAAAAAATTCTCCTCTAAATAAAGAACACGATCAAGGAACTTATACTTTAAATGAATAGAGAAGTCTTACATCTGCCATCAAACACTATGAAGCAGAACTGGGGTGGAAAAAACATAAAGGTAGAGAAAAAAAGGGTAAGGAACAACCCCCAAACAGCACCCCCATTTTTAGATGTTTTCCTGAGTACTCCAAAGCAACTTTACAAAACTGCAAAATATGCAAAGTAATTATACCAGCATATTTTGTGGCATCAAATATTATATGCTTGTGTGTCATGCCTTGTTTTGCAATGACACCCAGTGGAAGCAATTTTGTATTTCAGATACACTGATCTACTAGCGGAAGAGACAGTTTATTTTCTAGTATCAGCATTCAAAAATCCTTCATTACCTGCATTAATGCTTTTTCTTTTAATTATTAAAAAAATATTTTTATTTTTAAAGGTAGCATCATCTTGTTGTTGTTAACATGTGCCTGAGACCTAAATTTTTATGAACTACAGCTACAAATGTCTGAAAAGGCTTACAATTTCTTACTATTTCCCATACATGAAAGACTTCTTTTTACACTTAATTTTTCAAATGCAAATGGAAAATGAAAATCTCTGTAAAAGTTTGAAACATACCAGTGCCTTTTGCTCCATAGAGAGTCACAAACATATATTTTCCATATATCACTACTAATGGGCAACTTTTCACTGAAGTACAGAACTTCTAAACAGGTTGTATTACCACCGTTTTTCAAAAAAAAGTGGTAAAACTCATAAATGCACGTGATCAAAGGAATGCATTTTCTGCATATTGTCCTGGCTTGCAACAGCAGCACCATGTCTGAGTGAATGTTTACTCTGCCTTCCAGCTGTAGCTGTACTGAAAAGCTTCCACTACTACATCAGAGGTACAATGGTCCTGCCAAATAGGCAAGACAGAAAGGAAAGGGACCAGGGACTCCCATGCCTGAATAAATTCTAAGCCTCTGGAAAGAAAAAGGAATTAAGAGACATCTGACCAGTAAACAGCAAAGGTCTCGATCCTTTAAAAATGTTGTGCAACTTGGACATGTTCCTTGTTGGAGACAAGGATTTGCCCCACGATCTCTGCTTTGGATTGTTCAGATTAGGACAGAAGAGATAACCACAAACAAAATGCTAAAAAAAAGGCATTACAAAACTCAGTGGAAAGGGAACATTTCAAAATAAGTTATGGAAATAAACTAGAAAAAGTAAGGAGAAAGACAAAATTTACAATGGAGAGCTAGGAATTAAAGGCATAATATGTAGGACTTATTACTAGTTGAACTATGTTACCAGAATGAGAGATGAGAAAACAAATGACTGTGAGAGTTTAGCATTAACTAGGACAGAATGGGTTGGAATAAGGAAGAAATAAAAGAAGAACATGCAAATCATAGTATTTAAAAGAGAAGGGAAGGTATCATACTTCCCCCATTCTTCTTAACTGTGACCATATATTTTAAGAAATTTACTAGAAAATCACCTTCTATCACAGATCTAATAAATAAATAATTTTTTAAAAAAATTATTTCTCTATCAGCTGCACATCTGACCACAGCAAATTCCTGGCAACCACAGTCAACCAGTTGAAGGCATATTAGAACTGACCACTACATTTTACGTGATGGTCAGAAAATGAAGCTCACTGTAGTCTTCAGGAGCATGACAACCACCACACGTTGTCACACAACACCACGTGCTGCTATCCACCTGCTCCAGTGGCAGAAGACTGCATCAATTCCATGGAGCAATTTTTTTGGTCATTTTATTTTATAGCTAGCAGTGAAATTCCTAAAAACAGATAAATATAAAAACAGAGATAAAAATACTGAGACAAGACTGATACTTAAAGTTCACTATGCAAGTTTGTAACAACACTGTATAAATGCTTCAACTACAGCTGAGTTAAAACTCAGTTCTACTTAAGAATAAGCACCTATTTCTTTTTATTGTCATGTATTCCAAGTACTCTAAAACTCACATATTTATCTTAACTGCCGCCAAATTTGGGATGCCACACAGGCAGAACTACAAATCTCAGGTCATTTGAAACAAACACTCGTTACATCTTTTTCTGTAAAACAAAAAATTCAACAGCCTTTTTACATTAATCTTCCAGGTTCTACTACGATAGTTTTGTAAACAGTTGAGAATAAAATCAGCAGTAATTATGCTGACAGTGTTCCTAAACATTTGACATTTTCTTCAGCTATTGCACTCAGTCTCACTTCGAGGAAATCAAATCAAATTCTTCACACAGTGACAAGTATTATTTTAATAACCAAAAAAACTACCAAGCTCTTTGTCATGTTCCAGAGGCTTTGAATTTGCACACAAGTGTGCTGGAAAGCAGAAGTGCTTGGCCTTCCCACGAAATATTGGTTTCTTCTCCCACACAGTAATTTGAAAAAGCCACAGCCTTCACACCCATCCACAGTCCCTACAACTCAACTCATTACTCCTGTACAACACAGAAATGAAGTTCTGGAAGAATATCCTATATCTAATACATGTGCAGAGCACTGACACTGGGAAATACAAAAGTCAGGTACAGAACACCTTTGCACTGTGAGGAAACTGCCTTGAAGGAAGCAAAAGAAAACCAGCAAGGAGAAGGAGGCAGCTGTATGGCTTAAGAGCAGGCTGAAAACAAAACATCTGGAAGACAGATCTAAGGCCTGATATGTTTCCTGTTATTAATTCCAAAACACAAGAACAACAACAAAAGCTTTCCACTCTCCAGAGAACCAGTATCTGTATCTATATATGCACACACAGAACAGAGTAACTGAGTTAGTATTAGTGACTCTGTAGGACAGTTGGGTAAGTTAGACTGAAATGAGTCAGGGTCTTTGTGCTGTGGGAAGTGGGGAAAGAAAAGAACACAGTCACACATACCAATCCTCTATCACACGAGTCATTGTAATTATTATGTAAAATATGTGAATGGACAAGAACTGAGCAGATTCATCTCTCCATTAGCAACTCCACTGTTCACGTACTGTAATGAAAATCTGTAGTCCTTACCTACTCAGGACAGGTGCACAACTGACTATCCAAGAACCACAAAGGTTGCTTGACCATAGGAAGAACAGGAAATAAGGGACAAATTAAGGGATTGCACCTATGCACCTGTTGCCATCTCTGACACAACTGCAGCACTCTCATAACACACCCACTCACCTGCATTTGGACTGTCTTTTGAAAGGTGACACCTAAAACAGTCTTGCAATAAAAATGTTACTCTAATTAAATTTTCCAGTCCTACCATAGTTACACTGACAGTCCAATTCACTTGACCTTCAACAAAAAATTTATCTAAAAACTTCCTTCTTACCGCTGATAATTCAGCATGGCAACATACCTTTCTGATCCACTACAAATACAATGTATTCTGCACAAAACTAAAGTAACATATAATGGGTAACTCTGTAGACAGGTATATTGCTCAGTAAATATATAGAGACAGGGATTACACAAATTGTGTAATCACAAATTGTGTTTACTGTCTCTGCTTTACAAAAAAAACCCCAAACTAATTCACCCACTTTACAAAAAGACCTGAATTTCACAAATCAGTAAATGTAGGGTGCTGAGAGATTTCAGAGCATGGCTAAGATTGCAGGCACATATCCAGCAGGACTTTGTGCTAGTGTACTCCTCAGTGAATCAGCCTGTTAATGGACCAGCATCTCAAATACTAATGATGCTAGGCAGACAAAACAGGGCATGGAATGCATGGCCTGAAGATCCACCCCTGAACTGTGGGCAGAGTAAGAAAGAAAAATAGCTGATTTGCTGAAATTTGTATAAGACGTTAATTTCACATGTAATTCTCTAAATCGCATATGCACCGTTCACACTCGGCTTTGAACTACCTCAGCTGGTCACCTGGCCTCACCTCGCCTGCGCAAGCAAGATGACATTTAGGACACAGGTTTCCTTACTCATTTAGGAACTAAGCCCACCAAGGGCAGGCAGCTACGAGACAGAGGTCTGACAAGTCAGAGACCTCCGTGCACCATGAAGCCACCTGGGGGGGGGAGGACGACGGGCGCCCCTGAGCAGCTGCGGCAATCATAATGAGAAAAGGCGAGACGCAGCGCTCGGTCTCTGAAACCCGGGCCGTTCCAGAGCCGGGGGACTCCGGCTGCTGCGGGCCGGGCTGTCCCCAGCTCCCTGCACCGAGGGCCGCTGCCCGGCCGCGGGGGAACGAGCATGGCGAGGGGACGAAGGGAAATGCGAGGGGATCCGTCCCGCCCGCGCTGCCTAAGGGATGCCCGGCGGGATCAGCCCCGCGCCGCGCCCCCTCCTCACCCGCGTCCAGCCCCAGCTGGTAGCAGGCCAGCGGCTCCAGCGACAACTTGTATCCCTCGAACTTGGGGTCCAGGAGCAGGCGCTTGGCCTGCAGGGAGCAGTGGGCGGCGCCCGCCATCCCGCAGCTCCGGGACAACTTCGGGAAGCACCGGCAACTCCGCGGGCCCTCGGGAAACGCGCGGCAGTGGCCGCGGAGCACCACGGGACGCGGGTGCGCGGGGCGCCCGGCCGCCGGAGTGCGTACTGGGAGCTGTAGTCCGGGCCCGGAGGCAGCCGTGAGCCCGGGGCGCGCCGGGAGCTGTAGTCGCCGAGCCCGGACTACGTTTCCCGGCGGAGCCCGCGCCCAGGAGCCGTGGGGCGGGCGGCGCGTGGCGCGTCCTGCCGGCGGCTCCGCCTCCTGCTGCACGGACCGGCGGCGCTGCGGCGGGCGGTGAGCCGGG
>VYZQ01006882.1:52291-129579 GCA_013400655.1 Mystacornis crossleyi | reverse complement strand
GACTGCTGCTGCACAACGTGGACCCTGATCACCCACCCAAGTGATGCCTGAAACCATTTTGGTAAGGATGGCATTAAAACAAAAGTAGCTTGTTTTGTTTTCCTTCCAAGTGTATAAAGAAGAATCAGGAGAAGCTGAAAATATGTCTTTCAAATAACCCTGCTAACTTGGTATCTATATTGTATTGCTGTTGTATTTTCTGGGGTTTGGCCACACCTAGAGGAGACACATCTAGTGCTTTATTTCTGCTCCTTATCATAGCTCTCTTGTCATGTAGGAATGATAGCAGGAACATGAACAAATCTGTTTATTTCACTGATCTTCTCTTATCAGAGTAATTGCTAAATAAGTGTTGCTGTAACTGCAGTAGTTAATGTCACTTAAATTTGACATGTGAGTCTCCCAAACTTTTTTTCTTCCCTTTCACAGTTAAATTTTGTTTCGCTGCTGGAGATAATCAAACTTATGGAAATAAAGGATGAGCTTTTTCTTTTTATTGTAGCAAAGAGAAGGCAGAATTATAATTTCAAGAGTACTTTATTATACAAATTTTGTAGATGTGGATTGTCAGGAACTTAAGTGTACAAAAAGGGCTTGCCCAACATGTACTTAGAAACCCCATGCTGCTGTATTGGGAAATACTCCTATCAGAGGCAGTTAAGAGGACACATGTAAAACATTTCTTTCTCAAGTCTGTGTACTCAGCATCATAAAAAGTCCATGCATTATGAAACATGAAATTCCAGAAGTGGTATGAGAAAAAAAAGAATAGGCTGCTAATCCAGTTTGTCTCTTCTTGAATTTCTTTACGGGTTAAAGGTTTAGTCAAAAAGTCTTCTTGTGTGCTTAGTGTTGCCTGGAGCCACGCTGGAACTGAAAATCTACAGGGTGTCAAAACAAAGTGGAACATCTCCATGTGATACAAAGTTTATTTTAAGAGCCTTGTAATAATTGATAATAATTGATATTGTAATAGTTGGTTCAGGCTCATCAATTATTCTTCCCCTTGATGTGCACTAAGCCTTTAATAAAAATCCTGAAAATACTCTTCTGAGACNCAAATTTTCCTCTTGCTTTTTAACCAGAGAAGTGGAAGTGGTGTTTCGGTATAATGGAATGAAGATTTTCTGCTAAGCAGGTATTACAGCCACTTTGTGTCTGACAGTATATTATGGCATATTTGACAATACTGGAAGCCAAGGAATTGGAATTATATTTAATGCACAGCTTGTTTCTCTCAAAATACAGTTTCTGTTTCTGTCAACCTTACGTAAGCAGTGTTAAATGAAACAGGTGAGCTACAGCAGATGGTCCCCCTGACTGTGATGACATTCAGAAGATATCTGTTCCTGCTCCAGAAGTCTCTGGCCAGCTATTTCTTAACCTGTGTTTGTGAGCACTTGTTTTGTTTAGTGTCCTCCAGATGATTTGGGGCTTTTTCAGGCCCTTATGAATGAGTGTGAGATACTCTGACGTGCCTGGGTATGTTGGTGTCTATCTGAATTACAGTTTTGAGGTCCTGTCAGTTGCTGGTGTCTGAAATAACAGATCTGTAAGGAGACTGCCTTCTGTGACACCAGTGAGTCTCAGCTGGAGGTGCGTCGTCGTTCTGTGTCAGCGAGAGATGGTGAAGGATGGTACAGAAAACGAGGTGAAATGGAGTAGGTGGTTTTTGCTTTGTCTCCATCTTAATGAAGTTTGATTTTAAAATAGAGCCATGACCATGATGCTTGCTTACAAAGTTCATGAGAACATGCAGTTGTATGACTGTAGAAAAGAGCCGTAAAAACGTGTGGAAGATGGGCAATTAGAGACTTAATGCTTTTCAGAAAGAGCAGTTACAAATGCCTTTACTACACAGGAAGCCAGCGGGTAGTAATGCTTGTGTTCCTTTGGAGGGAGACACATAACAAGTATCAATCACAAAAACAGATGCTTAATAACTGACTTTGGAGGCACGGCATATGTTTTTGACAATGAAGATGATTCATCTTTTGGACAAACTGCCATTTGGAAAAACACTGTAGCCATCCATTGAGGCGTTGAAATTGAAAATGTAAATTTTTGCTATAGCTTTTCAAAGGCGGAAATCCTTCCTAGATGAAATTTAATGGCCTGTGACAGGTGCAGCAGGTAATTTTGGTCATGAAATTTAGAAATGCTCTTGCTTCCTAGCTTAGCATTCTGATGTGTTGTTGGCGGTTTCATCTGGAACAGTCTCCTTCACTTACTATTTTTTTCCTAAAGTGTGATGTTGATCTAAGGGTACAGCGATAAGCTCCTAGAACACTTTAACTGGTCACTTATTGGCATTGCAGAAGCTTTTTCCTTCTCGGGAAATGTCTTTAATAGACAACTTCTCTTTGATTTGTGCTTCTTGATTTTTTCTTATTGTTCAAAACTCAGTAGCTTCCTGTGGTAGTTTTTTAGAGAAGAGACATTTCTTAGGCTTGTGACAGGTGTAGATTCAGTTTGTTCTTTTTCTTGCTGTAATAAGCCATATTAGAAACAAGGTTCGGTCNAGACATTTCTTAGGCTTGTGACAGGTGTAGATTCAGTTTGTTCTTTTTCTTGCTGTAATAAGCCATATTAGAAACAAGTTTTGGTCTTTAACTTATGGCTTTTTTAACTGGTTATTTGTTATTTATGGTTTCAGACTGCACTCAGAAATATTTTGGTGCCTTCACCAAAATATTGAGTTGAACTCCTAGCAGGGCACTCTGTAGCATTGTATTCTTCATGTTGTGGGCTCTTCTCATTATCGTAAGGTTGAAAACTCAGCTATGTTCTTTAAAAAGCACCTAGGAGATTCAGAAACATCATTTTTTTGTGTAGCGGTCCATTTCATTCCCCACTGCGTGGATTTTGTTGTAGTATCAGAGGCAGTGAATTCCCGTAGTTTAGCTTTAACAGCAGAACTGACAAGGCTGGCACAGTGGCTGTGGAGAAGTGCCTTTTGGGTTGCCTTTCCTTGAGGCAGACTGCCCCCTGTGGTACTACTGACCTGCCCTTGAAAGACCGCTTCCTTTCCATTTCACTGGGGTGTGTGCCTGCAATCCCTGTCAGGAGTGTGTGGATCAGAGGTACCGAGTGGGTGATGGGTGGCAGCTCCGCTCCTTGGGGCGCATGAGCCTGCTTCAGGAGTGAGTTCCCAGAGACAACTGGGCACCTGGCGAGTGCTGCAGAAAGTCACAGCTCCCATGACGTGACAGAAGGAGCAGGGAAGAGAGAAGCCCCAGAGACTCTGCACTCCTTAAGGAAGAGAAGCAGCTATATTAGTCTGCAGACTGACAAACCTGCTAAGCCCAAAAGGAGGATTCACTGGCAGGGAAAAGGCTCTGTCTTTTTTTTAGATCACTCACAGTGGGTTCTGTTTTCTCAGCTGATTTATTATCACCGATGCTTTGATGAAGCTTAGATTTTTGGGTTTAGCAACACCTGGATTGATTTTGGCAGCTTGTTCTAGGACAAATTCAGTTCTAGCCCAGGCCAGCTTGGAGTTCTAGGAGAGCATCACACGGCAGTTAAGTAGGAGCTATGGACTCAAGTGTTGGAGGACTTGGACAACAAAGGCTGTAGTTGCTGTGGAATGTACCCATGTTAAGAGTTAGAAATTTTAAGAACAGTTGTGTGGAATTAGATTAATATTTTCTGCTGTCCCCTGTGCGTACAAATTTTCTCCTTTGTTCTTTATTGAGGAAGAGGGTAAGTGTTGTGGTGCATGTCAGTGGTAAGGTGCCGCAACCTGCCCAAAAGCATCTCCCAAGGAGCCGCTTCAGTGGGGCCGCTGCACACACACAGTCACGCATGCACACACACGTGCAAGCCGACAATAAAAGAGTCCGGGAAGGGCCTCCCTACAGGGTTCCACAGGGAAGGTTTATTCCAGCACACGCAGAGGGCCCCAGGGATGAAGGCAAGGATAATGGAGCGTCCAGGGTTTAAGTATGGGGCTGGATGGAGCATCAGGGCCAATGATGTGAGGGCGCAGGGGGGGAACGTAGGTGGGATTAGGGTACAGGAGCCAATGGGGGAAACTGGAGGGAGGAGCAGAGGAAGGAGGGCCAGTGGGAGAGCAGGGAATAGGGAACGTTCTGGAATGGGCACATAAAGGGTAGAAAGGGGCAGGAGGGCCAGCGGGCCAATCAGGGGAACAGAACTGGGGTATATTAACATAATCACGTAATTAACGCAAAGCCTTCTGGGAGCAGTCCTTTCCCTTACCCTAACCTGAGTGTACTTAGGGCTCTTCCCTCCAGGGAACCGTGGTGGTTCCTTTGTTGAGTGGCCCCCACACGTAAGAATGAAGTAGCACACAGAGTTACTTTCTTAGCGTAAGTCAAGGACAACTTGGACCAAAGAGGGTTTCTTTGCTGCTTAAGGGAACTGGATGGACATTTTACCCCTATAGATTTGTTAAGACGCTTTCTTGAATGCTTGAAAATTTGGAACATGCAAAACCCATGAGCTTTTATCAGTGTCCAGGTTAGAAAGTCTGTGTGCATATGCATTGAATATGTAGGGGAAGTAGTTATTGTAATGGTATTGATACACTTGCCAAACATCAGTACTGTTTGATTTGGCATGCGGTTTTAAATTGACTGCTTGAGGGGTTGGTGGACATCTGTTCAACAGTTTAGCACACCAGTTGAATTCACTGGTCAATAGATGGTCCTAGCTGTATGTTGTATAATGCTAACTTTAAAAAAAAAAAAAAAAAATTGCCTTTTTATTCCAAGCTGACTTTTTTTGTGTTCCTCTTAAATCATTGATGTGGAACAGGGGAAGTGGCTCTAAAGTTTTGCTAGTTGCATGCATAGTTAAATGCTGTGTTGCTTCCAGTGAAATGAGAGGCTGATGTAGGAAGGCCCTTGAAAGAACTTTTCCAAAGGAAATTGAGCACAATAATGTAAATCGAATGTAATTCCACTGGGTAGGAAATCTTGTGAATAGCTGAATTGTGAGACAACAGAGGTATTGCAGTAGCTGTTCAGATTTTAATTAAAAATCAAAGCAGTCATATATTTTTTTCCAGTTCTATGCTCTGTGAAAAATGAACAGCTGTACTTGATTTTGTAAAAGACATACCATGTCTTTGTAGGAGAATGCAGGGGCAAGCATGCAGCATCTTAGAACTGACTTAGAAACTTTGTGGGAGTTTTGAAATAAATGGTTGCTAGAAATCATTTTGATACTTTCAGTGTCCCATATTTTGTGTAAATGTAAGTTTGAACTGGACCTGTCTGAATTCAGAGGATTAGCTGATACAAATCTGAAAAGGTCATACCTGACTTAACTTTTGGAGCGTTGGAATTTATTTAATTTGTTTACTATTTGGCTTGTCATAGTCAATTTAATTATCCTTCAAATGAGGCTCCAAAAATTCTGTCACTCTAAAAAGATGAAGTATGTGTGCTCCAGGAAAAGCTCCAAAACTTGAGTTTTTCTGGTTTGTACAGGGAGTTTTTTGCCAAAATGAGAAGGAAATGGGCTTGCAGCAGTTTTAGAAGTTTTTTGATATGTGAACAGGGATATCTAGAAGTGTTAGATAGAAAATACCTTACCAGAAAAGGAAGGTTGGAAAAGTATTTATTGTAAATGCCAAGTTTGATGTTGGGCTCCTGGCAGGTGTCGAGAAAGAAGGCAAAAAAATATTTAGGGAGTTTGTGTTATTAACACATCTTTCTTTCACAGTGGCTGTAGCAGCCTTGGGAAGGGAGAGGGGTTTGGATCACATCGGCAGTAGGAGAAAGCAGCTAACTAAAAACGCCTTGGTCTTCTAAATCCTGCTCAGAATGGCTGTACTGAAAGAGAACTGCATGTATAACACAGGAAGATTGCCTTCAGAAGCTTGCCATGCAGAACTGCTTTATGCTGTAATTCCAGCTTTTCCAGCACAGTATGAGTCAATGCCTGATCTGTTATCGCTTTTGGGAATTGAATGTTCACAGCAACAGTGCTGACATCTCCTTGTATTTTCATTGGATCACAAAGTCAATGTTTCTTGCCATAAATCTGTTTAGTTTTGTTTATGTTTTCATCCACGAAAAATAGCCTATTTTATTGTGATTATTTGTGGTAGTGGTATGAAACTGATACACAAGAGTGTCCTTGGGATTCTGTTCTGTTTACAGGTCTGGTTATAGAAAACACATTTTGATATGTGGCCACTAATTGGTAAAGCTATGATCATTTCATTCTGCAGATACACCAAATGAAAAGTGTTTTTCAAATAAAGATAACTTCTCAATGATTATTATGTATATGTCAATCACTTTGAGAGTTGTTAATAAAAATTTCTTTAGTTAATAGGAAAAAATTTATCTCTTGGGCTGCGGTGCATTGGAAGCGGGATTCAGATTATACTTGGCTAGAGGGAAAGGCTTCCATCAGCTTCCTCCCACGCCCCAGCTACCTGTCAAGGGAGCTTAAAACCCGTGGTTTTTTTTAATGATTTCAGATGACATCCAGGGCATTTCTCACTTAGGGAAGCTGATAACCTGCAGAGGCTTTGATGAGCTAGTGAGAGGTTTTCCTGTCTTGTTCCACCTTGCTGTGGTACATAAGAATCTTTCCTTTGTTCACCCAGCAGAGTTGCTTAGGGCTGGTTCTCTGTTGGAGCTCTGTAGGAAGCTATCTTAGTTGTAACAGGCTTGGGTGTGGGTGTTTGTGCTTTAAAATTTTAAAAGCTACATTAGTGTTTTACTATAGAAAGTGGCCTGGTGAAATGAGGGCAGGGGAGCTTTATTTAGGGTCCCATACTGGTCTCATGACTGTCTAGGTATCGCTCTTGTAGTTTTTGCAGTTCTGTCTCTGCTGGCCTACCCTCTTCCCTGCTGTGGGAAGCGTGACTTAATAGCCAGTAAAGTAAGTAAAACAAGTGAAAAATGTACTATGGAGCTCTGAAGTTTTCTTCATCAAAGACTTCACTGTTATAAAATGCTGATTCCATGTTTTGCTAGTCTTTACTAAGTATCTCATATCCTGGTTCTTCCCCAAGTGTACGTATCTTAATGTTTTTGCAGTTGGGCTGCATTTCTCTTGGCTGTGACCGTATGGTCATTACTGTGCCGTAAGAGAAGGTCAGCTGCATTCTTTCAGCATTTTTGGTTTTTCATATATTTGTAGTCCAGGCTTCTATGGAGAAATGTCTGTTTACTNGAGCAATGAATCCCAAGCACCCTACCCCACCTCTCTTTTTTTCCAGTTCTAAATCTCGAGATTTCTCTGCTCCCCCACCTGAGAAGACGCCACCAAGACCAAAAAAGGGACAATTGGGCCCCTCCCTTGTGGCTGGCTAGGTCCTTTGTTTCTTTTAAGTACCCCAGCAATCGTCTCTTAACATGGGAAAAAATTCCTTTGAGAGGAGAAGAAAAGAACACATACACATACAAAAAGAAAACTTTCTCAACCCCCGACAATGTGATCACCTCACAACATTTAAAAATGCTATCCACGTTTTTCCTCTCTGTGACGAGAATGAATTATGGTTTTATACCTGGCTGCTTTGGACATGTAAATGTTTGCTCTGTCCACTGCAGGTGTAGGTTGCTTCTAATCTGAAATGGAGAAATACAGCGATTAGGTGTTTGGGGTTTTTAAAAATATGGTTATTTCCTGCAGAACTGCGTAGAGCCAGTGAAGATAGAACTGAGATCAGATGGAAATTTTTTGCAGGCGTATTGGAGGGAGCTTGCGTTGGGTCTGGAGTTGGTTTCCTTGTCATCATCCCCTTGGAGCTGGGCTTGTATGAATTTCTGTGAAGATAATTTTTATCCATTTTAAAAGACCAAAACGAGCTTTAGTGTGGAAGAAAGATGTGTAATGTGTACCTTATTTTCTCTCTTAATTAACTTAGCGTGCATCTTCCTGCTTCTAGAACAGGTGAGATTGAATGCATTTACAGTGATAAATGACCTTGGCCTGTTTCTCCTTTGTAGGGGTCACTACATCTAAATTGTGGCAAAGCTAATAAATACAGTGTTTCAGTGGGATACATTAGGTATCCATTTGGAACTAGAGTAGGATAAAGTGTATTGTTTGTGCCTGACTGGGGGTGGCTCCCTTAGGTGCAGGTGGGTTCACTCAAAACTGGAAAATGTCCATGTGCAATGCAGCTGTGGTGGCAGAACTGTGCTGCTTGCTTAGAGGCCGTTACTGTAGTGGAGTTCAAGAGGAGGAGAGAGCATTTCTGTGTGATGTAAGTGGAATCTGCAAGCAGCCTCCCAGAGATGCATAAATACTACAGGATGCCTCTTCCTTCACAGGAGCTCATGGGGGTTGCTTACTTTGGTGGTGAGTCCTTGGGGAAGAGTGATGTATGGCATCTAGTGGAACTGTCCTCTCGTCTGCATTGCTGGGTATCTGCACTCAGGCTGACCATGGCATCCTTTCTTAAATGGGTACAAGGTTGAAAGAATGTAACAGAGAGCTTCTTGTGTGTAGCATCTAGAACTGATTTAGCTTGAAACTTTCGTTTGTGGGAGATGTTTAAATTCAATCCTATTAATAGCTTTGGTTCAGGGATAATTTTTGAGCTTCTTATCTAATAGTCTTTCATCCATCTAATATATTTTTTCACTATGATTTAGGCTTATCTTTGCTTTATGTAATGTGATTTGCAAAACAAAGTTGGAGAATATCTGGCTTTTAGGTCACTGATTACAGCTTTTGTGGTGGAATGTATTTGGTGGAATGGCAAATAAAAATCTGAGCTTTAAAAAAATTCAGATGAAAATTTAACTTACCCATCTTAAATGTATTATGCTTGTTATAAATCTCTATCTGATTATATGGTTGAGAAACCCATCCCAATTACTTCTAAAAAGGTAATTGTTTTGTGTTCTTTGTAAAGGGTTTTTTCCATTCTGTTAGTATCTATGAAATACCTCTATTTCAGTTTAAAATATGCAGTAAAGCACAAATTATTTTCAGTTAGTGTATTTTAGTGATTGATCAGTAATTGTAGGTTTTTAGTTTGGCAGTCTTGTTTTTTTGTATTGCTTCCCTCACCTCTTCCTTAATACAGTGTACTTACTGACATTTAAAACATAGCTGAAGTTAGAAATTTCAGTTTCTGTGGATAACCTTCTCTACCATCTTACATCACACAAATGAATGCTGAAATGTTTCTTAGTTGAAACAGTAGATGTCTGCATAGTTTGTTCATGTAACTGTTATTCCCCACCTGTGTCTAATGGCAGATTGAGTTTTTCTTAAAAGAAAATGTCTCTATGGCCAGGGCAATTTGAGAAGTTGCCATGGATGTCAAAAATGTTGCAACTCCAGTGTTCCATGCATTGTGCTGTGGAACTTGTAATTTTGCACTTTTGTTCTTTCTTTTCTTTCCTGGATTATTCCTAAGAAACAGGATGAGTTATCCAGAATGAGGCTGGGTGTAGTCTGGCTGGAGCTCACAGCCATGCGGTCTGGAAAATAAACATTTCTGAACATCTACACAGAAAATATCGTTCCCTGATTCTTTCCATGGGCCCCAGCTGTCTTCTGGGTTGCTGGAGCCCCACAGCAACATCTTACTAAGTCATACATTGACCAAGGCAGTTTTTCTTGAGATGAGCATAAAGTTCTCTGTATGATGCTTTTGTGATATTGGCATAACCCTGAGAGTTTCAGTGAGCCCATGACCCTCATTCCTTGCATTGCTTCCATCCACAAGGGCAATTGTGGTTCATGTCCTGCTGTTAGTTGAGTGCTCCATGCCTGTAATTAAGGGCAGTGTGGATAGAGCCAAGGGAATATAGTAATATTGTGTCCTAATCATGAACTGTAGCCAAGACTGGAGCAACTGAGAGTCTTTAAAAACCATGAGCATTGTAGAGAAGATATCATTATATTTTTCCAGAGTAATGTATTATTTACTAGATACCTGATGCTTTTTGTCTCTGTTTACTTGAGTTTCATTTTCTTTGTGATTCTACTTAGTTACTCGTGGAATTTTTTTTCCTTCTCTTACCATCAATTTTGTGTTATTACCTGGTCACAACATGGAAAAATACAGTAGAGGTTGAGAAATTAAGTGCTGTCCACTGTGTCTTGATCGACAGGAGCAGTTCAGAATTATGGGAGAGGGGTCCTACATGATTCCAGTCTCAACTGAGGTACTCTAAAATGTTACGGAAATTTAGGCTGTGGCTGAAGAGCTGTGTAAGGGTGTGCTTTACACCCCTACAGGATGGCAAAAGTAATATAACCAACAATGTTTCCAAGTGTAGTGAAATAGCAATAAACAGTGTTTCAGAACAATCTAAAGGGGATGAAGTATTACAGCCCAGCAGAGACTTGGCCATGCGAAGAACTTAATGTGTGAGACAGTCTGAAAGCTGAGGTGAAGGCTTTCCATGAGGAGTATGTGGCACCAGCGCTCACTATATGATCTCAAATTACTCAGAGAGAATCATTCCACAGTTTGAATCCTGTAAATTCAGATTTTCGGCAAAGATAGCGGATCAGATTATGTTTTTGGATGGATTTTTTTCCTTCAGACAGATGCACTATTGTTAGTCTTTCATGTTGGCAGCTGCTTGTCTCAGCCTGTCCATCCTGATTTGATTTTTGTCTGCAGGCTTGATTAGAAGTGATGTGCTGCTGGAGTGTCTGTGTATATTCTGAAGGTGTCACTGTATCTCATACAGGGATCCTGTAGGCTGAAATAACTTCCGTAGTCTTCCTTTGCACGGTGCTCTTTATGGTCGTTCTAATGACTGTAGCTTGTTTGTTACTAATCAGATGAACCCTTGATACATATTCATGTGCAGATGGCAGGGGCTCATCTCTGAACCCTGCCAATCCTTTGCAGTTGGTTGAGTGTCAGTGTGAAAAATTCTCTAGGTTTAGTGTGGTGTTTTTGATCAACAATCATGAATATTACTGATTGTTGATATCACTTTTATTCATGAGTTCTGATAGCAGCACCAATTAAAGTAGCAGCATCTAATGCATCATAAGATACAAATTTTATTCTTGGGATAATTCCTGTACTGAGTGCATTTTCTCATATGAAGTGATGGCGCTATCAGCTGCTCCAAATA
This sequence comes from Mystacornis crossleyi, assembly GCA_013400655.1. Taxonomy (NCBI): domain Eukaryota; kingdom Metazoa; phylum Chordata; class Aves; order Passeriformes; family Timaliidae; genus Mystacornis; species Mystacornis crossleyi. Next base: position 118,531 of record VYZQ01006882.1, on the reverse strand, counting down.
CGACTGTGTATCAATATGTGTTCACTATCAATATTGGGATAAGATATATCAGTTAGCTGGGATTGAGTTATGATTTAGAGATCTTAATCTAGTTTTATTTACTATTTGGAAAACTTCAAATTGTTGGGGTTCTTTTCCTAAGTAAACCCAGGACTGAAGAGTCAAACAAAATTATATTTTGATGTTAAATGCATTTGCTTACTACTTTCTGTCTGGATATGGAGCAAGCGTATTTTATTACTGGGAGGTAACATGTCCATTTAGAAAATCACAGGCTACAGTATTTGTGTTTTCAAATGTATTTTGCAGGCATAAGAGTTCTGGGGGTTTTTTCTACACACATTTGTAGAAAGATGAAGTCATCATTAATCATGTTTCAAAGGCTGTGATGCTGAAGTTACTCTCTTTTATGCAGCTGTGGGCTGTAGGATGGAGGCAAACTGTCATCTGCAACCTGGCCTTTTTAAAAATAATTTCTTGTAAATCACAAACATAATCAAACTTTTATCACTAGGTAAAAGCAATGCTTTTCTTTAAAACTTAAGTAACTTGTCAGAACATTTAAATCAAAATTGCCATCTAAACAGGAGGAAAAAGGCCAGAGAATGTGCTTCCTTAAATCAGCTCAAGGCAAGCAGGTGGCAGGCTTACAAAGGCTTGAATTCCAGTTTTGGTTTTATGGGACTACTGAAGAAGAACCTGCACTGAAAAATTAGTGTGTCCAGTTGATTAAATATAGTCATGTAACTGTTCCTCTGGGGGTGAAGAGCAGGTGTCAATCAGTTCCCTAGTTTTTCAAAGGTTTTAAATAATGAAACTGTTGTAAGTCATAGAACAAAGTTTTGTGCTTACTGAAATGTTCAGGCTGAATCTGTGTGATGCCTTGAAATACATTTTTAGGCCTAAGGAGGGCTGTGAGGTTGGACATAGGATTGCTTCCAATGTGCAGATGTTTTGAAGTTAGGATACATGATGAGGCTTGTGTTGGCTATGCCAAAATAGTCTTATTTTGTATACAGTGATTGGGGCTTCAGTAAAGCCTGAAAACCATGGCTTTTTCAGGAGTGAATAATTAGTGTGAGAGTTGAGTACTTGAGTCTAACCTCAGCCTTGTATTTCTATTTGCATGTCAGTTTAGCAAGCTGGTAATTTTTGGACATTCCTCACTTAACTCTCAGCTTTGTTTACTCAAGATGCTAAGCACAAGATTGTACTTTTTGAAATTTAAAAGAATGTTGCCCAATGCTTTGTGGGCTGGGAGGGGAATCAATTTAGTAAAGTCATGTACTTGAGATTCCCTCCCCACAGACTTCCTGTTGTCCATTACCCACCTTCCCTGTCTCCACTAGCTCCATTTCCAGCTCTTTATGTGTCTTTAGACAATGTTTATAATCCCTGTCTTCTCTACTCACTGACATAACAAATCATGTCTGCAGTACACACTGAAATCTTGCTTAGTACAACTAGAGGGTTGTTTGGGGCTTTTTTGTGATTTTCATCTCCCCAAAAAAATTTGTTGGTGTTTCATGCAACTTGTCATTAAATGTGTAACAGCTCCTCTTAAATGTTTGATTCCCAGTTTTACAGTTACGTGACTTTCCTATCTCTACACCAAATATCCTGGTCATAGAGAAGGATTTGCAGTGTATCCCCATGGCACCACTGGTGTTTCCTGCCGCAGGGACACTTGCACGGTGAGTGTGGCACATTCCAGGCTGATTTCAGCTGCCTGCATGAATTCTGCAGTCCATGAGCATGAGGAGTATGTCAGGGTAACACAAGCAGTGCTTGGAACTTGCCAGGCTACAGCAGCTGTGTGAGGAAACCGTCCTTGCCAAATGGTAAATCCTGCAGTGCCCAGGGTCACAATATAAACCTTTTTTTACACTGAGAAGGGGCCCTGTGGGAATAAATTCAGCACAGTGCACAACAGCTTTAGAGGGCAAAGCTGCTCTGGGAGACAGAGGTATTTTTCCAAAATGGTCTTGTATGAGTCATTTTGAGCTGTAAGCAATACTATAATTGCATTATAAATTCTACAGAGGAAGGAGTTCTGAATCCCAACTTCTAAATCGAGAAGTTTGTGTTTCTTGACTACATAACAACTGCTTCTGAGCCTTGCATTGTTCTCCGTGTCTCAGTCCCTCTCCAACTTGGAGGCAGGGAATAGACCAGCTGAAGGAAAGATTGCTTGCCTGCTTTTGTGGCTCTCCTGGAAACCGTACTGCTAAGATCCAGCCTGAAGTACACAGCGCAGAGGAGTTGTGTATCGGTGCACCCTGCATGCACACACACAAATGTGTGTGTGTTTGCATGTGCACATACTCCAATTCATTCCTAAAGACATAAGGGAAAGTAATTCACTGCCTTATGCGTTTTTTTAGAGTGATGTAGTGTGCAGATTTATCATTGCTCTTTCAGTCTCATGAGGCTGTCATGATCTACTTGAAATTATTTCATCTCCTCATAGATGTTTTGGAGCTGGCATGTGGGTGGGCATAGATCAAAAAAGCTTTTTAAAAATCTCCGCATGGATTAAAATATTCCAACAGTCCAGACTTTTGTTTTGGATTTTTTTTTACTGACACCATAGACATTTCAAGATTTCTCATCCTGCTGTTTTCTAGCAGAATACAAATATTAGCTGGTCAGGGAATTTTTCTTGGTTTTGTGGCACCTTTTGTGATACCCATTAAAATGCACTGAGACAAGCTTTTGTCTTTGTAAACAACTATCTCAAATGGATGTATATCTGCAGATTGGTTTCCCTGAGAATAAGGGCTGTGTATGAGTGCAAAGAATGGTTGTGAGGGAAAACTTGTGTGATCATTTCTTAGATAATGAGCTCTAGGCTGGCTGTCCATTGTAAGGGCAGGAGCTGTGTGTTAGTTGTCCTGGTGGAACTGTATGGAGTGCTTGTTTGATAACTGGTTTCATTCAATTCCTTTTAAACATTTTTGGAGAAGATTAAAATTCAGAAGTGAGGTATATTAATGAAAGATTTGAATTCATATACAGTACTTACATATCGTACAGATGAACATATCTCATTTTCTGTCAATTTCTCCTATTTAATTTTCCCTCTGAATTAAATACCAACTACCAATAGCTGAAAACTTCCGTGGATCTCTTTCCAGTACTTCCAGGAGTGTTTTGCTTATTTATTAAGCTTGACATGCTCATACCCTCTCCATTCTGCATGTCTCAGGCACAGACACAGATGACGTGTAATGGTCAAATAAGAAGCATAGTGCTTTATCTTAACTCTCAAATCACTGGCCTGTCTGCATTTTATGCTTTGTTGTTCTTTCATGTTTTTTATGAAAAAATCTATTGTCCAGCACTCCTGCAGCATGTAATTTGTCTACATTGTTGTTTTTGTGGTGAGAATAAGAATGAAATAATCAGCAAAAAATTTAATGATGTTACCAAGGAAAACAAAACATGAAATATATTGTCTGAAAATAAGATGAAAACTGAGTGTTTTGTTCATTGTGGCAGTTGATTCAACCCTGGTCACAGCAGAGGAGGCTTTCTGTGCGTCACACAGAGCTGGCCTGTCTGTGCTGAGCAGAGTAATTCACATTAGCCAGTGACTTTTGCAAGCTGACTAAAATGCCCTGTGCTCCTTCCAGTATCAGTAGGGGAGTACAAAGGAATGATCTCTGCGAGTCTGACCTGTCAGTGGTGATGCACTGCCTGAATACCTGGGGAGACAAATCAAAATGTGTGTAACTGTAGGAGTGACATGTAGTGGTAGCATCCTGGGCTAGGGCTGTGTATATTGCTTGTTTCTCTGGTCCTACAGACCTTCAGAATATCCCTGGGAGAAATGTCCCCAATGCAGAGGAATTAAGCAATATTCTACTTTGTTGTTTCTTCTCTGCTGAAGAATGACTGCATCTTTAGTCTCACCTTTGCAAATACATTATTACCTAAAGTGTGAGAAATTACTGTGTCTAATTTGGGAACTTTATTTTCTTTCCCTCTTAGTCCTTTCTTGTATAGAGGACAATGTGGTTTTGAACTGTAGAAAGTCATATCTTGTTTCCCTTGAGAAGCACTCTAACTTCCTGCTCCCTGAATTAACCTTAAGAGAATAGTTTGGTTTAGTGGATTTTTTTTTACCAGTTGGTCTACTCCCTTTTGTTTCATTTCAAGCTCTTACCACCATGTTGCATACAGTGTTCAAAGCCTGTATGGGCAACAGGTTGTTTAGACAACCCTCAGACTTGTCATGAGGTTTCTTCTGGACTTGGATATTATTGCTGGTATCTAATTCACGTTCTGGCTCCTTCCTTCCATGATCTGCTATAGCTCATTGTATGGGACTACTCTAACGTTTGTGTTGCAGGGTGGTTTAATTCCTTTGAGTACAGGTTTGCTTTCTCTCTTCTATCACCCACCTTAGAATTTACTTTAGGCCTTTACATGTTAGCTTTATCAATAATCCAGGATTATTGCACATTACACCACAGATCTATTTTTTTTTTTTGAAACAGTGTTGTCAGCATTACTCTGTGGGTGTGTAATTAAAGCCAGTTGTAATGTGAAATACATAGATACCACATTCCTGAGATGTACAAGACTTTTATTTTCATCTACAGAAAAGCAGAGTCTCTTAGGTCTGTTGAACCAGAGTGTTTATAACAATTATTTTTATGACCTTGCAAAAGAAGAAGGTTAAATACTTTGCAGAGCAAAGAGGAGATTATTAATCACATTAAAATTCTGTAAGATTTCAATGGGAATTCATCTGTGAACTGAAGAAGATAGACAGGGATGGGGTAAACAAATTTGGAAAGGGGAGTTTAGGAAAGACTGCTTCCTTAGCTGTGGCAGTGGGGGACTGTGGAGACTTTCATGTGGATTTAAGGTTTGGAATTTTTTTTTTTTTATGGTATAATTAAGGTATGTGTATTTGTCCCAGATGTGCTGTATAAATCCACTAGGACAAATGTGGTTATTTATCCGGAGTTTTCAAAAAGCCAAGCTGAAATGATTTGGAACGTTTTGCTTTGAGATGATGTCAAGCATACTATACCTCACAGATTTTACAGACCTCACTAAATGCTGTTTGTTGTCTTCTAGAATTGGCGTGGCTTCTATGAAGCTGCAATTATAAAGAGGCGTCCTCCCTCTCTTGAAGGAAGAGGAAAAATGGAGTATTTAGGGAGAAGTTTTATACTACATCCTGGGGCTTGTACAGTTTGGAATGTATTCTGAAAGCTGAGTTTCTTATGTGTTATTTTATGATGTGGGTATTACTGAACCTGTGCAAGATTACTTTGGATATGTATGAGTGAGAAAACACTGGTTTTGACAAAGAATTTTGGCAACTGTACGAGAACAAAACACAGCCAAGGTACTTCCATGTCTTTCTCTGATAATTCAGTTGAAGAACCTCTCTGTGTGGTTTCTGCAATGTCTGTGCCTTGAATATAAACAGTGAATTGCCTTAACTTTCTGCTGCACATCCAAGTCCTTTTGCCCACAGCTGCTCTATAAATATAATTCCTGAATTATTGGTTACAGTGACTGTGAACAGTACAATATGGAGAAGTTTCTAAATACATTTTGCTGGCAGGCAGCTGTGTCAACAGCTTCAGGGTCTACAGGGTGAACAGCAAATAAGCAAAAAGGAGTAGAGCCATTTGAATCAGTGTATCCCAGTTCCACTGCTCCGTTTGATCTAACCTTGAACGCTGCATTAATGAGTGTTGCTTTCCAGAGTGTCCTATGACCTTTTCTCTTGTTCTGCTTTAATGTGAAAAGCACAGTTGGAATGCTGTTACCATACAGTTACAAAAAAATAACCAGGGTGAGGCAAGTAAAAGTGTTAACACTTTTTTTTATTAAACAGAGTTTGAATCTCGTGAGTGAGGTGTCAATCTACTTAAATATGTGCTTCAGACTTGTCTTTTGGGTTAGATCCTGTGTCAGTTGACAAGAAAATGTTAGAGTGGATGCTGTCTTTAAAACCTGAGTTTGCAGAAGGGGAGGCCGAGAATTTAGAGCCTCTGCTGTCTTCAGGGGAACTCAGCTGTACAGTCTCACGTAGAATCACAAAGTCATTACGTGTGCTATAGTTAATGGTTTTATTTTCTGCCTGGAATATCAAACTCTTAAATAAAAGCACAGGTATAGCTTAGAAACAAAAATACATTACTGAAAAAGCTCAAATTTCCACTCCTTTTCCTTTTGCACTTGTTTTTCTGGTAGAAAAATTTGAGTAGTAGAGCATGAGTGTGAGAGCGTAGCATTTGTGTGCTGAGTTCAGTACTGTCATGACGATGAAATGGAACAGGATACATTTCACATCAGATCAAGGGAAAAAGTATCTTGTAGCTCCGGAACACATTCCCTTAGACAAATGACATTCAGCATTTATTAGCTTGGTATCCCAATGAAGGCATGATAGAAGCAAATGAAATAGGCGAGTGTGATGCACTGTATAATTACTAAAACTGACACGTTTTGATTGGCAGAATAACAAGGCAGTGAAATTACAATGTGGTGGGGCAGTGTACATCCTATTAGGGAAGCTTTTTGGTGTTTCAGCATTTGGCTTATGTATAATTAGTTCTACTTCTGGGGTCTTGACCGCTGGGTTGGTGAGGCAGGACTGGCCCTTGGTGAAACTGTGCTTTCTATCTCAATCACCTCTCTGTCCTCCATGAGCCTTAGCAGAGCTTCTCAGAGGATCTGTTCCATGATCTTCCCAGGCACAGAGGTGAGGCTGACAGTCTCTAGTTCCCAGGGTCCTCCTTTTTACCTTTTAAAAAAATGGGTGCAATATTTCCTTTTTTGCAGTCACCAGGGACTTCACTTGACTACCATGACTTTCAAAGTTCATGGAGTGTGGCTTGGCAACTCCATCAGCCATTTTTCTCATCACTCTGGGATGCATCTCATCAGGTCCCATAGATTTATGTGTGTTCAGGTTCCTCAGGTGATCACAGACCTGAGCTTCTCTTACAGTGGGAGGGACTTTTCTCCCACGGTCCCCATCTTGTGGTGCATCCTCTTGAGAGGTGTGGGTAGAGAGATTGCCAGTGAAGACTGAGGCAGAAAAAGCTGTTGTAGCGCAGCCTTCTGCTTGTTTGCTGCTACCAGTTTGCCAGTCGTGCTCATCAGGGCTGTGCTTTCTCTGGCATTCCTTTTCTGGCACTCACACCTGTGCAAACACTCCTTGGTGTTCTTTGCAGTCCTTGCCAAGTTCAGCTTCATCCACACTTTGCCCTTGCAGTTGAGTATTAAAGAATCTGGTTAATGAACTTACTGGACCACTGGTAATTACTTTGAAGTGCCTAGATCACTGAGACCATCAGGAACTTGCTAGTTGAAACGAGTTGGGATATTAGGATTCAAAGAGAGCAAATTGTGTTCGGTAGCTCTGACTTTAGTCCCTGGTAGCATAAACAGAATAAGTAAGCACCTGGTGCAATGTCCTGAAGCCTTTTTGCCTCCAATGCTCTTCTGCTTCTTGCCTGGGAAAACAAAATCAACAAAAAATGCCTTTGCCTCAGATAAACTTCAGGCAAGAATATAGGTCCATATTTGAGTAATATTTGATCACGGGGCTTCAGAGGTTAAAGTTTACTATGATCTTTACTTTCTTACTACGTTGAGACAACAATGAAAACCAGAATTTCCCTTTCATAGGTATCAAGTGCATGTGTGGTGATACAGTTTTAAAGATGACAAAAATAAAATAAAATGATTGGTCAGACTATGATGTAATATCAAGTTTGTCATTTGTTTTGTTACTGTTTCTTCTTATGTTTCTATGAAGATGACAAAATTATCTAGTGGTAAGAATTACATGTTTGATAAGGAATTGGATGGTCACTTGCAAATTTTATCACCTGTTCATTCATGGTACTGGAGTAGGTATCAGGTTATCATTATTTTTGGTGGGCTCTGTGCTGTAGCTGGAAAGCGTATGATATTTTTACTTCTCCAATTTGTGGTTGAAAAATGACTTTTAAATCCTTGAATGCAAGAACTTTGTCTTCTTGGTAACAACTGACTGCAAAAAAGAAAATGTATATCAAATTCTAGGGAATTGTTAAATAATGTGCTAGAGGCTTTGGTGTCACCTGGTTTTACTTGCCAGCTTGAGTAATGCTATAGGAAGAAGGGAAAACATAATTAATTGGATTGATTTTGGTGAAACTCAGTTGAGAACTAATGAAAAAAAACCCTGTGGCAATTAACAGAGAAAACGATACAAGGTGAGGAAGGACTGAATAATATAAGTTTCTGGTGTTTTCCTTAAAATGAAGGGGAAAAAAGCAACCATGGCAGGGGAAGAGGAATGAAGTAGAAAAACAAGAAATGAAGGAAAAGAAATAGCATGAATTCATATTCCTCAAAAAGGTAGTTTTTATACTAAGGCAGCAAAAGATAAATCAATGAAAGGAGTATATAGAGGATGTAAAGTCATTTATTCATTTCATGGATCAGGGAAATAAGATTCCTTTGCTGATTAGGTAAAATTTTAGGTCTTGATGTGTCTGTACTTGAAAGTTAAGAGATCCAAGAGGGTTGACGGGAATAGTATAACTAAATAGCTCTGACTGAATCAACAAAAATACCAAGATTCAGACTAGGATGGTTTATTCAAGCATTCAGTAAAAAGCATATTTTCAGGTCCTAAGTTCTGCACTGGAGGGGGTTGAACTTCCTCATGCTGAAACAAGGTATGGTACCGTTTCTACAGACACATTTCCTACAAGCTGTGGGAGTGCAGTATTCTCTTTGTCATTTTTCTCTTCTGATAATTATGAAACTGCCANTAATTATGAACCGGCAATTTGTTTTTTCTTTAAAGGACCAGGAGTTTTGTCTATTTCTGCATGTTTTGTGTACTTCATATTTACTGGAATTAAATTAAAAAATGGTCAAGCTACTGCTCTGTGTGTTAAGTAGTTATTTTTTTGGTGTAGGGCAGATGTGGATGAAGAAATTACAGTAAAATATATGAATCAGAATTCCTATTTGAAAATACAGATCTGTTGTTCACAGTGTTTTAGTTTGATTTACACCTTTCCAGCAGAACTGTTTTAAATTACATGAAATATATTTTCATTGAGCTGTTGGCATTACATTTCTTAAAATGAGAAAACAATTACTGTGCTTTGATAATACTCTAGTTCAGAACTTATATCTTTCATTGCTTCTTTTTATTCTACTACATCAGAAACTATAAAGCAGCAGTAACAAAGGTTCAAAAATGTTGGCAAATGAGTGATCTATTCCACGTGAGAATTAGTGTCTGCTCTGTACCTTGGCAAGAAATTGGAATGCAGAAGGGTAAGCTGGTGTAATTGTTGCTGTGCAGTGTTTTGCAGAAAAGGATTAAGCAAATATTTTAATTTTTTTGTGGTTGAGTAGAATAAGGTTTTTAAGACTGGACTGAACGACTCAAGTTGGATTTTTGGTTTTCTTTTCCATATAAAGTGCCTATAAGAAAGCCAAAAGTTTGTATTCTTTGGGGGTGAGAGAGAAGCTCATGTTTGTTTCCCCTATTAAATAGCACCCACTACATGAGGCTCACTGAGTGCATATCAGAACTGAGTTGTCGACCCAAAGCTCTCCCAGTCTAAGCAGGTGTGTTTCAGTAACTCTTCTGCTGAATGACAGAGTAATGCTTGCAGGCATGACACTTACAAACTGGCTTTTCCTTTTTTCCTCCCTTTTTTATGTCCCTCCCTTTTGCACAGCTGATAACTCAGAGCTTAAACTGCAGACACTGCTACAGCCCACTGGAGCTGCAGTCTCCTTGCTTTGTTTCTCTATAGCCTAGAGGGAAAGGCTAGATAAAGGAAAGGCAGCAGCTGTGAGCTTCCACTGATTTACTGGGAGAAAAAAAAAGGCAAAATTTGGGGTTCTACAGCGCTATGGTGTATAAGAGTTTATTTATAGAAGTGGTTGTGATATACTTGTCAAAAACATTAGATGCTTTAAATGATTTCTAAGTGTGGGTGGGGAACGAGGAGCCTCTGGAAAACTGAATGTTTTGTTTACCTTTGTGAAAGTAAGATGAGCTAAAACAATGTATTAAACTTTTATTGCTCTTTATCAGGGATATCCAAAAGCAATTGTGTAGCAATCCTAGTGATTAACAAAAACTTTCTCTTGGCTGGCTTATTTCAGTTGCTGGAACGCGCTCTAGAGCAAGTGAGTAATTTTATCATAAATCCCAAATCCGTTGAAGTACCTCTGAGAAAGTGTGGAGCCCAAGCTGGCTGAGGCTGAGTGTGTGGATGCTGCTGGCTTCTCCAAAGGTTGTCTTTGACAGGGCCCCAGGGCGGCTCTGGCAGTGGTGTTCCAGCCTCTGCCCAGCTCTCCCTGACTTCACTGCTTCTCCAAGCGGATCACGGGCCTGCAGTTCCTTCCTGACCTCCTTGGTGCATCATGGAGTAGGGGTATGCAAATACTGTATTTCAAGTAAAAGTTCCTTGGATTCTGGATTATTGCTTTGGCACTATCTCGTAGGATACCAATTACTACTGGTTTTCAGGAAGTGAGTGTATGTTTATGACTTGATTGTTCATTCTTTCTGACAACAGCAACTCAATCTCTCCCATGGATATTCTGGATTTGACTTTGAGCACTGCACTCATGACTTTCTGATGGGATCTGTCTTTCCACAGTGAGGGGCAAAGCCAGAGCCGTTGGAAGAAACTGTTGATAGTACTAGTACAAAGCACAGAATCATTTTGTAAATATAGACTTACTTGAAACAGTTATATAAGACTCTTAGATATGGGTTCTTTTGCTAAGTTGCAGCAGGCTTATGTAGTGTGTGGAATTCTGGATTTTAAAGACAAATCTGGTGTTTTGTGCAAAGGCTTTATTTTAAGAAAATTGAGTCGTTGGGCTTTTAAAGGTGTGTGCAGTTCTGGTGTCCCTCATTTATTGGGCAAATGAAGCACGTGTCATTGTAAAGTTAGAGCAGAAATTACATGAAAATGCACAGACCAACACTACAGAAACCTTTAAGGCCAGGGTTAATCACAGACATTTTCACAATCAGGTGTTGACCAGTGGTGGGATCTAAATACTCTAAAATAGTGAACAAATTCTGATTTCACTGTAGTGGAGTAAAAAGACATCTTTCAATAACTGTTATTTTGCAGAGGGCTAGAGTTTATTTTTACTGTAGGAGTCATGTACTGCAGTAGTAAATAGTAGGAGGTTCTGGCACACATGACCTGGTTCAGCTGGATAGCACTATTGATTTGTTTTTTCAGTGCCTCTGCTTAGTTAATTGTAACTTTGTTTTCTGATCCTTGATTAGCTCAGTGGTAAGTTGTCATTACAGCATTCAACTCCCTAAGGACATGATCTGTAAGGCAGACTTTTCCAGTGGAGGGTCATGATTCAGCTAGTTTACACATAATTTAAACAGCAGTTGGCCTAATACCCTGAAGTGGAATTTGAGGTACTTGTAGTCCAAGAGTGTAATACCATAAATTAGTGCTTGTGTTAAGCACTCTTTAGAGACCTGCAGGAGAGGCCAGTGGGACACGTAATTCCCCTTGTGTTCCTTTTACAACAGGCAAGTGAAGTTAAAATCTCAAGGAAGATTAAGAAAATGGTTTCACTTAGAGCAAAATTGCCATTTAACGTTTCATCGGGAAAGCTTTGTTTCATCAGAGTTGCATTAATATTTGTTTGCCCTGGACTCTGTATTTGGATTTGCTTTAATGGCCTATTCCAATAATAATGAGCATAATAAAAATGTCTTCATGTGGTTAGAGCAAGCTAATGAACTCTGACTTTTGCACATACTGGTATTCTATCTTTTGTATAAGTTTAGCGCAGAGCTGCCTTAAGTTGCTTTAAGCAATTTTTAAGATAACGGGAAACTTGTCTCTGCTATAGCATCTAAATGGCTTTATCAAGCAGAGCTGATGTCTCACAATGCCTCTAGAGGCAGCAAATTGAGCATAAATGCGTTGAATTCGTGGCTTTTCTGACTATTTTGGCACAACCTGTCTGTGGACTGAAGCATGACTGTCAGAATATTCTATTCTAAGAAGAGATCGTTATTTAGTGAAAGAATTCTGGTGTACACAGAGGCTGGGATTTCCAGTTCTATACCACAGTACAAGGCAGGGTGGAAGGTGGCAGAGATATTCCTGCCGCTCTTCTGCTTTTCAGGGTTTGTTGTCAGACCTTACTTTTTGTAGCAACACAGTTTTTTGTGGGGCTTTTTGCTTTTTTTCCTACAGTTTCCTTACAGGAGCTGTTTGTGCCAGCACAGAAGGGCAGTACGAGTAGAAGTGTTTGGACAGAAGGCAGCAAGGAGCACAAGTGCTCCAAGAGCGTGTTAAATCAAATGTGAGACTATTTACGTGACTAATGATAGAGTAACATCAGATCTGCAGTGTTTGAATGGCTGTGTTTCTGTGAAGTGGTTCCCAGCCTGTGAGGTGGTGAGTAATTTCAGTGCATTAGCAAAGTTTTTAAAGAAACACAAGCTACCATCTAGATTGTTGGGGTTTTTTAAGTCGCTGTACTTTAACGTGATTGAGTCAAAACTATACAAAACCTTCTCTCTCACAGGGTGATAACTAAAATGATGGGTCATGGTTGGATATGGTTTTCCCCCGGAGAGTGGCTGGGCACTGGAAGAGGCTCACCAGGGAAGTCAGCACCAAGCCTGAGTTCAAGGAGTGTTTTCGGACAACTGTCTCAGACACATGGTGGAATTCTTGGGGCTATCCCATGCAGGGCCAGAAGTTGGACTAAATGATCCCTGTGGGTCTCTTCCAACTCAGAAAAACATGAAGTAGTATGTTTTAATAAGGAATATTAAGCATGTGTAAGTATTAAGTTCGTACATTCAAAAGATATTTTTCCCCTTAAGCACTTAAAAACATTTGTGTATTTGCATAGGGAATGTGAATGGTGTTCTGAGTGTGAGCAAAATATATGAAGATGGTGTTCAAGTAGATGGGCAGAGTTGTTATTTACACAGTCTGGATTCTGAAAATCTTTTCTACAGATCTTTAAGCCTGCAAAAATCACAGTGAAATCCATGCAAGGTGTTGGCATGACTGGGTTTTGCTTTTCTGGTTTTGTTGTGTGTGTTTGATTTTCTTGATTCCAAAGTGGATCCTGTTTATAGGGGGATAGGGGTTTCAGTGCACCCATTAACATCTGTGTCCTCCGCCCTGTTACCCAGGATCTGCTTGTGCAGAGCTCTGTTTCTCTGCTTCGCTGTTTGAGCTGAGCTGCCCCATCCCTGCTGTCTGGCTGCTGCTGGATCTCTGCCTCCCCAGCCGCCAGACTGGTTTGAGCACTGCTTTGTCTTGGTTCCCTTATTGCCTGTGGTGTGGGCAGGGAGCCAAGCAAGGCTGCAGCCAAATGATTCAGAATGTGAAATGTCTTCCAGGTCTGTTCCAGTGCTTTACCTTGAGCTTCTTGCAGTCACCTTTCCTGCAGACATCCTGCCTTTTGGGAGAGTCACTCCTTTTCACAGGGCCATTCAACTTTTGAAAGTTTGCGGAGGTTGAAGATTCTGCCACATCTCTAATTAATTTCTTCTTTATGGGCAATTATCTGTTTGTTTTTTTTTTTTAACCTGCATCTAGGTTGCATTATTGTTATTTTTCAGCATTAGGCTTTAACATCTCTTAAAGCAGAGCAGTTACGTCATTTTAAAACATACTTATATCCAACTTTTAGCTGTATTATTAAAATAAATGGGTGCATTGCAGTGCATTTTGGCATAATATGTAAGGTCAAACTATAACTGCCCTTTAGTTTAAGGTATGTTTGAGATGTAATTCTCTCTGTTTTATCCCTTTTAACTTAAATAACCGTAAGAACTGAGGCCTCTCCTATGGAAGAAAGGGCTTCATCAATATCTAGATGTGCTCTGTCATTCAGAAGTGTCAGGGAATCTCCATGCTGCAGTTGATAAAGCTGTTGGATGCCCTGCTGCATCGGTCTTTACAATTTGCTGTAATTAAGCAGAATAGCCCAGTTGATATTATGCAGGACACAAGGAATGAAATTATGTCCCAGCCATGACTATTTCCAGGTGGAGATCAGTGTGTCTGAAGTGGTTGCCAAAAAAGGCTGTCAACAGCCAGAATACAGGTAATCGGTGATTAAAGAAGCAAACAAACAGAAATGTGATGGATTTTGTTCTTGGATTTGTCTTTCTAACCTAAACCACAAATACTGTTGGAAGGGTGTTTGGAAGAAATCCCCACGTCTGTCATTTACCTGTTTACTCTTTCAGTGCTTACTTGGGTTAATTCCATTCTGCTGTTGGTACTGCTCCTAAAAGCTACTTGTTTTATTCTTTGCTTATTAGAAATACATGGTGGCTTTCACTTCCTGCATTTATAGAGCTGTACTTTTCCCTAGGAGCAAAAAGATGAATCAAAGCATCAGAGGCCACCTCAAATAGTTTTGTGAGACAACTCTGTAGTGTGTTTTACTCTTTGTAGTAGAGATGTAGACAGAGGAGTTCCACAGCTGCCCTTATCTCACCCTCAGTCTGTTTTTTAACTGCAAGTCTCTTCCGTATTTCTGAGTCATGTTTAAGTCAATCCATCTGTGGTCAGCAGCTCAGTGGCCTTGCGCTGCAGATATTATTTATCAGGTTTTTTTTTTTTTTTGTCTGACACTGGTTAAATGATATGTGAAATTGAAAAATTTGTTCTCGACTTCCAAATGCAATCTGTTGCCACTTGTTATTTTCAGTTATAAATGACTTTATTTTTAAGATGTCTCTCCCCAGAGTTTACATTCCTAACAAGTATGAAAGGGGTTGTATTTTTTCTGTGTTAGAGAAAAAGGTGAACTACAGCCTTTTATTTGCTGCTCTTGAGAGAGAGAAATAATTACTTTTCATATCTCTGGTATGTATTCTTGTTAAGACTGAAGGTACTGTCTTGTAATTCATGTTTTATTTATTCTACGATTGTTTATGTATTTGGTTTTATGTTTCTAAATCACTGCATGTAATTTACTCCCAGAACAGGAAAATTTACACATTTGGTTTATTATATCAGTCCAGGTTTTGAGGCTGTTTTATTCTGCTGTTTTACAGATGGAAGTATCCTAACTAAATTGCAAAAGGTTATTATTAACGTAAGTATTGAAGCAGTAAAGTGCCTTTGGCCTCCTTTGGATTACTTCCTTTTTGTAGGAAGTTGCCGCCTCCATTTCATGCTCAGCTTTAACTGTGTTTTGGTGCAGGAGTGGGAAGACTGGAGCTCCTCAAAGAGTACTCAGGGGCCTAGATCTCTTAGGACTGATGTTTCTTCAGCCCTGTAACTGTATTTTCTGATTTTTATTAAGTTTTCTTAGTATTTGGGACACTTTCACCTGCTCCTAGAGTGGGAATACAGTGGCCAGCTAGTCTTACAAATGTTTGAAAAACAGTGTGAGCAAACGTGGGTGTTTTGAGAGTAAGTCTCTATTTTGACAACTCAAAAACTTGATAAATGATTTAGCCATGAATAAAAATGTACTTAATTACCTCTCTCAAAGTATATACGCTTTAGAACATCTATGTTTTGCGTTTTCAAGTCACTATGGGATCTGAGATGAAGATGAAAAACCCAACCAAAGGGGAATTCTAAATAAATGTAATTTTAATGTTTCTAAATTTAACCTAAAATCTACTTTGACAGGAACATTGGAGTTTTGGTCTGTTAAAAAAAAAACCCTCTAAATTAAAGGATATCAGACCTGAATACCCAAACAGTTCATGTTTCAGTGATGCAGAATAACAGAAAATAAAGGCCTGCTGTGTTACTCTTTTTTACCTTAGGACAATTCTTGGAAATAAAATTGAATTATCTCTCTGAAGTTTGTCACACCTATAATAAAAGCATTTGAAAAAAAAATATTAAAAAATCAGGAACATGAAGACTAATGGTATTTAAAATTAAGTTTTTAGTTTCTGCTCTTAGGTTCATGGCTCTGTGGTGGCAAGTAGGGATTCTGTCACAGGCCCTCTTCCACATTCTGCCCGCATCCCTTGCTCTTTGAGAAGGTTTTATTTTCCTGGGTGACTTTAATCCTTTTTAGCACACTTATTGCTCTGAATGTAACTCTCCGACATGTCCATTATCGTGTGTTTGCCCTGCCATAGTGCACATTAATATGCAAGACTCTTAAAAAAGGCATTTGTACCTGAGTGCTCCTGTGGCTCTGTCAGCAGCTCGCGGTGAGGTGACAGCCCGAAGGGCGATTGCTGTGTTACAGTGATCTCTGAAGGGTTCTCTGCCACCTTTACATCAGTGGCACGGCTCGGTGCTTTTGCAGTTTTCCATCGCTGAGGCACTGGCTGCTTGAATTGTCATTCACACAGCGTTCCAACAGACCCCTGAACAAGTGTTCGTCTCAAACTGCCAGTCTTAAAACTCCATTTATTCCTCCCCTCCGCTGAGGTGTTCAAAATTAAAACATGCCTCTGAATAATCTTCTACACCTCTTGATTGTTTTACTTTGTGGGCGTTCACTCAAAACACAGAGTGTGTTTCCCTGATTCTGCGTTTTTATACATTTTTGTAAATATGGTCTCTCCTGTGTTTTATCCTTGAGTGCTAAATGGGGGCAGAAATGTCTTCTCCTGAACATCAGTCTCTGTGTCTCTGCCCTGCTATCTATAAAATGAAAGTGAGCTATGAAGGTGGCAAGCCTTTATTACGTGATTAAAGAAGATGTCAAATACTGTGATAATGGCAGCTCTATGGATATTTAAGCTAAGCCAGGTGATTTTTCTAGTAAGTCAATTGCTATTCACCTTAAAGAAATGATTTACTGCAGTTTAGAGAATTTCTATTAATCAGATAAGCCATCTTAATTGCACAGATAATGGCTCACTGACAAGTACAAGATAAAACATGGTATTTTAACCTTGAGTCAAAGTGGTAATTTGTTAACAAATTTAAAGGCAAGTCTATAATATTTTATTTCTTTGCTTTGGAGAGTGGATATCATTGCTTGTAAAAATGACCCTGACTGATAACATGATAAGACTGACTTTTACTTGCCAGTATGACCAGACCATGTTTTGCTACATAGCTTGGACTGCACTCGGGGTCATCTTTTGTGCTCAAATTTGGATGATCCTGGGTAGGTATCTTTTCAACAGCAGAAATGCAGCTTATTAACTCTTGCTGATTAAGAGCATAGATCTCTGGCTAGCAGTCTATTGAATAAAAATAGTTCTCAAAGTTAAATTTTTCGACAAGGGCAGATAGCAGTGTCTGCCAGCGACTTTCCATTTATCACCAAGGAAATCCTATACAATTTGGTTACTGACTTTCTGAGCCTTGAAAAAGTACAAATTTGAAACTGTCACAATACAGAGAAGTAAAAACAAGTTTTAAAGGGTGATTCTTTGTAAAGAGTGATTCTTTGTATGAGTAAATACAATCATTTTGACTCGGAGATGAAAAGTGCTGATCTTTTAGTGCAATGAACTATCAATTTATGATTTTGATCAACATATTGTAAAGCAGTATTCACAAAACAGGCAGATCAATAGATGTAAATGTCACAAGCGAGGTTGTTCATGACGCTGAGCAAAGCAAAGATTTGGTTTCATGTGAATGAATATTCAGTGCTGGAATCCTTGGACACAGTGCTGGGATACAGCTGTGTACAAAAAAGACCCCCAAACCCCTGTATTTAATGTGAGTTGTGAGATGGAGGTGGTATGTGGATGAGAATTCAGGGCAGAACTGAGTAATTACTCTTCTCATGAAGAGTAATTGAAGGGAGGATACACAGGCAACTTCTACTGGGTTTTGTCCGTGCATTTGCTCCCTTTTGCCTCAGCCAAAAAAAGCAGAAAAGAAAACTTTGAAAGATACCATTCTTTTGCCAGGAAGCATTGTAACAGGGCAGGCCTGTACTTGTATCCCATATTCAGATCAGTCTGCAAGATTTTAATCTTGCTAGTATTTTAAATAACACAGTGCCAGACAAGATACTGACTTAGTATCATAACAGAGTGATAAACCCACAATTAATCCAAAGTTTCACAATAGCCAAAAATAGGTGAATAAAATGGAATAGTAAATGTATGCGTGTTTCCTAAAGCAGATAGTTGAGCAGATTTAAAGTTGTGGTGATGAATCGTTCCTCCTGTTATTCCAGGCGTTTGGAGGAGAACTTCTTGGGTTTAATTTCTTAAATGAAAATAAGAGTATAATTTGTTCAGGACCTTGCTCGAGTGAACTATCGCCTATTTGTAGAGCAACAGCAGGGAACACGAGCTGCCCTCAATATCAAACGGATTAATTTCAGCTCGGATGGTCAGCTAGGACCATTTGAAAGACGGAATACCTACTTCTGTCAAGGAAGGCATAGCATGTCACAGCCGTAAACAAAGTGAAGAAAAAGGAGCAGAGGTTTGGCAGAGAGTTGGGGACTTTCTGTCCACTAATACACTGTAGTACCGCATGTTTCCATTACTCCCAGCTTCCAACATTACTTACTCTTCAGTTTCTTTTCAGTTTATCAGGGCTTGTAAGTATTTTCACATGTAATTTTCTCTCCTAGATTAAATGATGCTTTATGCTTTCAGTTTGAGAGGAAACTGCTAATTAGTCACTTTTATTTTCATCTCTTCCCCCCACCCGTCCCCACCACACACCGCGCCGTCACCACCGTCGTCTNCCCCCCCATATTTCTTCATATTTTTTCTTTGTATGGAAATTTGTATTTTAGTTTGCGTTGGTGTTTACACTGAGCTACTGGTTTATTTCTTTCAGAAACACAATTATTGTCAAGTCATCTTGATGTTGCTATTCATTGGCTGCTTCCTTTTTTTTAAAAGCAGAGTCCAAGATAAAAGAATTCAGTAGCAGTCTTTTTTTTCCACCTGCAGGAGACAGTGGAGAGTGCATCGTAGTGAAAAGTAGTAAAGCAGTTTCCAAAGAAGAATGATCTTTGCTTGAGTTTTCTTGCATAAATTTCCTATTGAAACAGAATGGGTTTTAGACAAGTGTGGAAAACGGTAGCTAAAGATGTGATGTGTTTGAGCAGGATATTTATAACACTGGCCTGTTATTCCCTCTTAAAGCAATCCTCAGATGTTGATGCATTCCTCATTTATTAGCTTTGTGCTCATTTTTTACCAAAAAAATTGCAACTGCAGTAGACACAAGACTGTGTAGGATGGTAATTTCACACAAGCTTGATTTTCTTCAGTACTCCTAGCTATGTCTTTTGAAATGAACTGTGAAATACATAAATACCAGTAGAAATGCACAGCTTGCTCTCTTGAATTGTCATTCTTTGACTGTATAGCAACATTAAAGTCTTTTGGAAAAGCAGTATTGATGGAGTGTTCATGAAGTTGTGTTTGTATATAAATCCAAAACATCACTTAATTTAATTTTCTTTGGCAACTACCAGTAGTATTTGTGTGTGATTGTCCTGGAAGTCGCTTAAGGAATCTGGACAGTTACTTGTGATTCATAAAATCAGCAATGTCAGTGTATGTTGCTGGGGGAAGGAGCAGGGAAGATGAGCATGTGGTTTGGTGTAACTGTGGAATACAGGCCGCAGTTTCACGTTGCTGGTGCTGCTTTTGTTTCATCACTCCGTTTGGCTTTTGAGAAAGCATTTTCTCAAGTGCATGAGTGCATTTTGTGTTCTGTGGTTTCCTCCCTCGAATTAGAGTGTTGATAACTATGTAGGAGAAGATTCTCTCTGGCTGTGTCACAGGGGTATCATGAAGGAGTCAGTGAACGCTGGTGGAGCCGTGCTGTTAATGCAGCAGGACAGCTGTGGTAGCCCTGCCAGCTGTGCTTTCCAGGGAAGTCAGGCAGCTCCGGGGGCTCAGGTGTCTCGTGCCCTCTGGTAGGGACAGATGTTAAGGATGTATGAGCGGAGTTTAAGTTCAGTTAGCCTGCAGTCTGCACCTGCACATATAGATTTGAAAATCTGACTTAAAGAGTGGTCACATTTGATACACTGTGAATTCATACACAGAGTTCTTGAAATCTTGGTGTGATGAAGCTTAAGTTTATTGAAGAACTGAGGTGCTGTGAGTTTTGCTTCAGTGTTTGCAAATCTAGTCACTGTACCCAGGGCCATAGACTAGAGTTGGTACCTCAGATTTGTAGACAAAAATAAGGGAAAAGAAATGCCTGGCACAGGCATTTAAGCTATTCAGTATGAAACTCTGCCAAGGGTCCATTTCCTTTTTTTTTTTTAAACATTGTACTTCTGAACTTTGGGGTTTGGTGTTTTGTGGTTCTGTTTGGTGTTGTTTTGTTGTTTGGTTTTTTTTTTTTTTCCCCTTTTCTCCCCATGGCCCCACTCTGCCCAGATTTCAAGAGAATAACTTAAAAATTTCTTTCTTTGAAAACATGACAGGTGTTGATACCTGCTTTTCACATCCCTCTTCTTTTACATACTGTCATTAAGTTATGGAATCAGCCACAGAATGTGATGTTAGCAGTTGTCTAAATTACCTCGCGGTACTTAGGAGGAGGATTCTCCTTTTCTTTCTCTCCTCTGCTGCTGGAGGTTCAGCCCAAACTGGTGCCTGTGTGGGGAGGAAGTTGCTGTGTGCTGTGGTTTGTGGATCACAGTCCGGTGTCATATGCATGTAAAGGGTGGCACACGGCAGTCTGTCATTACCAAATATTGAAGTTGCCTCACTGAGGGTTTTAAACTATGCGAAGCTGAACAAACTGTTAACGTGACTTGCAGCAAATTTCAACTACATGGATGCTAACTGGCGCAGGGACTGGAACTGTCCCAGTTCCAGGCAGCCAGTACCTTTCTGTGTGTGATGGATCAGCGTTTCAGTCTAAATCTGCTGATTTCTCACGTCTTTAAAAGCTTGCATGTTGTCCTTAGTCCCAGCTGTGTTAGTAAATACAGCTAGCACTTGCTGCCTTAGAAACTCTGTTATGTATTAGTCTGTACGTCAGTACTTTCTGCTAAATTACTCTGGGAGGGATTACTTGCCAAAATCTTGAAATAAGGTTAGCAGTAATGGTAATGGTGTGCAAAACCTGAATGTTGCTCCTGAATAGACACTATAATGAACTATTTAAATACACCCTGGATCTAAAAAATAGAGATGAGGAGGTTAATTTGTCACAAATATGATTTTGGTTCCCATGCTTTCGTGTCACTTTCATATCTCTGCTTTTTAACTTCATACCACA
This sequence comes from Mystacornis crossleyi, assembly GCA_013400655.1. Lineage (NCBI taxonomy): Eukaryota > Metazoa > Chordata > Aves > Passeriformes > Timaliidae > Mystacornis > Mystacornis crossleyi. Next base: position 97,352 of record VYZQ01006882.1, on the reverse strand, counting down.
ACCTTATCAAAATGGTTGGATTATTCAGACTGTGTTCAGATAAGCTAAAGGAATGTAATGTGATAAAGCCTAAAAACCAATATAATCTTTTTTTCAAGATACTCCCTCCAAAATTCGTTTCGTACACTTGAGAAAATGTATATTGCCAACTTTTCTCAATTTTGAAAACTGTTGAAATCACTTAATGAAGACCATTTTATCTGTATAAATAAAACTTAATATTGTCCTTGAGGCTAACCAATTAAAGCAAGGAATCTGTATTAAAATTAGTGACCAGTATATTGATTTTAATAGTAAGGGATTGTGTTCGGTGTCACAGATTTTAAGTCTTTGTGAAGTGAATGACACTTTTGTATGTAATTGTTTCAAAAGTATATATGTTAATAAATTGATTGTGAGAAAATAAATTATTAGAAGTTTTACGATAGTGTTTTTTTTTTCATCATATAACCGTTACCACTGAAAATAAATGCTGGTAGGAATTGGACTGCAAAAGACAAGAAAGCCAGCATATATAGCCTGCATAGCAGTCTGTATGCTTAGAGTTTACACAGGGTTCTGATTCTCCTTTGAGGGACAGTTGTGGAACAAGGGTCCCCAAATTAAAGTATAAAAGTATGGACTTTAGGTCCTGCAGATAAATAGGTTTAAATAATGATCTCATATTGTACTCACTTCCATAAGAGGATGATCTCTGCTAATTTTCTATCGATCTTTTACTGTAAAAACTTACCCCAATAAAAACAAAAGCCCAGAAGCGTTTACATTTAAAAGAAAAACCCCAAACTCATTTCAAAGACTTAAGAAGCCATTTGGAATGTCACAGTTCAGATCCCGTGAGGACAGGGTGATAATTTTTTTCATTCTGCGTTTATAATAAATTGGAATGAGCAAAGAAAATGTCCAGTGTGTGCTGTACAGGAGTAAAGAAAATACCAGGGGCATGTGCAGGGAGATGAAGGCACATTTCTCCTCTTTCTTCCCTTGAAGGTTGTTCCCTGGTACCTACCCAGAATTTTCTTGGTTGCTTTTGTCTAAACAGACATCTGGGCTTTTCACTTCATCTTAATCATCTTTGGAACATCAGTAATCAGCTTTTGAACTTCAATTAAGGTTAATGCACATTGAGGGAAGCACATGGAGTGGTCTTCTGGGCCCTGCTGAGCGTATGTGCACAGTGGTGTGCCTGATGCACTTTTCAAGATTGGCCAAGTATACTTTGGTAGAGTAGAAAAATGATGCCTTTTGTTAAACTCTTGTGTCTCCTTAACAGATCTGCCAAATACGATGAGTTTTTACTCTAAGTGGATCTAAACCTGTTTCTAAAATTGGTGTGCTTTATTTGGAGATTTACCTTCAGAATACCTAATGAGTCTTTTGGTCTCTGCCTTTTCTGTCAGCAGCACTTTTTACAATGTGATTATGAAAATGAAATGAATGCAATAAGTGTAACTGGGAAAATTTCAGAAGGTTAACAAAAATTTGCTGCTCTTTTGAGACCTGAGTGTTTCAAAAATATCCCCTCCCCCTTAAAGAAAATACAAGGGAGGGTTTGAAAATAATGTGCCAGTAATTAAATAAATAGGTTCTCTAGATGGCTGTCGAGCAATCAGCTCCTCCAGAGGAGAAACAGTGATGCCAGCAAAGAAGTAACCACACTTAGTGTCAGGGAATACCTTTCTTTTATCTGTATGTATCCATCCAAGCAAGGACTGCGTGTGAAATTCTGGAAGATTATTCCTCCTGTGAGTCAAAAGCTCAGGTATCCAGTTATTCCTTCCACCAGAACCAGTTTATTTTAAAGAGCTGTTCTGTGTTTACTTGACCATGGTGAACCCCAGTGATGAACGTCACTCTGTTGCTGTTCAAACCGGAACACTCACAAAGCTCCCCAGGTGCTCCGCCATCCACCTGAAAGTAGTGGAACAGGCAAAAATCTTGTTCTGATTCCACCTAGTTAATAAGTGGCTAATGGGATGTGAAATACAGACCCTCTTGTCTGCAAGTGAGCGAGATGTTTGCCATCTGTCTGTCCTTTGGAAGCAGATGAACATGTCTGAGTTCTTTGGGCGAGAACGTGCATAAAGCCTTTCAGCTAGCTCTGAGCATCTGCCATTTGTGAGTTCTTGTACACTGGAGTAAGAATTAGGCTGACATGACTGAAATCCTTCACGTTTGACTCACTGGTGCTTGTGGACTGGAGGAAAAAGCAAGCTCCTCTTATGTCTTGTTATGATTATTCTGTCATAATAGAACTGGTTTCTGCAGAAGAGGATGCTCTTATTGTTTGAAATTACTCCTTTTGTTTGGAGAGTATAAACTTCAGGGTTTTTCCATGAGTCATGTAATCTGCTAATATGTATCAGCATAATTAAGCATAATAAAAAAATAATTGTTTACAAGTGAATATGCTGAGAAGTGCAGTATTTCTAAAGGTTGCATTGTTCCTAATGCTTTAAAAGACATCTAGAGAACCATTTTTGTGGTACAAGTACATTTTCTAGTTGTCTGGGATTTTTAAAGTTTGTTCCATTAGCAACTTTTGAGGGTTTACTGGTGCTTGCAACAGTTTTAAACACATTTTCTTCATAGGTCTATTTTGAAACTGAAATGTATTCTTGTTATACTTATTGATGTTGGTATTTCTTCTTGCTGTAAAACAAAAGTTAGTGATAACCTTGCCTAAGGAATTGTTTTTGCTGTCAGCTGTCTGACTGATACCCCTTTGTCACCTGTTTACTCATCTCTATTTTAATTTTTTTTCCTATTGAAAGGAACAGATTATTTTTGGAAATGGAAGAGTAAAAAAATCACTTAGAAAAGTTTTGGGGAAACTGCTATGAAATGCATGAGTTTTGTATAGATTTTCTGCTTCCTCAACTGTCTTTGATATTGATATTTATAGCAAAACACTACTGTCTGCTTGTCCTTGGTTTCTGTGAATACTTTTTTGGCAGATCTCTGTATGAGAAATGCTTTACCTGTGGTCTGAAAGGCTTCTTGCTGTGGGCTGAAAAGCACTTGTCGCAACAGTACTAGGCTTCTACTGCTTGAGAGAGGGGAAGAAAAATACAGGGCATGTGTGACTCTTCTACCTTCCTGGTGGTTTCGGGAGCTTGGGGAGAGCAGGGTGATCTCAGACCACAGGAAGGTCCTTAGCCTTCAGATTTGGGCGTTCCTGCCACCCCCTTCACAGAAGGAGAAGTCAGTATGTTAGAAGGTGAGCTGGTTTAGGGATGATGCTTTCAGCTGTTTTGGTGTTTGCCAGATGGTTTGTGTCTTCACTCAGGCCGGGTGAGCCCCAGTGACACCTCTGGGCACTTCATTCACACGCGGTGCCCTGGCTGCAGGCTCGAGGGCCAGCTGAGCTGTTCGGCACTGCCACACTGGGAATGTTGCCATCTCAGCAGCAAGGTCTGCTTTGGTGGTGGGAAGATGGGATTTTTAGATAGAAGACCAGCTCTCTTTACTAGTTTGCCCTGCCCTATCCTCTGCATAGTTAAAAAACTACAAGAAGTAATTTTGTATTTCTGTAGATTCACCTTCAGGAGGAAAGTATGGCTGCCACTTATCTCTGGCTAATGAATGTTTTTGAAAATGTGGTGATGAATAAAACCTTAAAAGTAAAGTTTTCCAGTGATGGAATGTTTTCCTTTATACTCCATTTATGCTTCTGTGAATTACAAAGCTAAGGGAAAGTGCCTCCCAATATTAAGGTGTTTACTTGGGTTTGTGTATTACTTAATTCCATCTTGAATTATCATTTTTTTTTCTCTGTTATGCCCCATATTAGGGCATAGGTCATATGTGTTTTGGTCTAAATCAGAAAAAAACTTTCAAAGCTGTTATTATATTCCAGTTTCTCATGTTACCTTCAGAAATAACTTTATAAGCTTAAGTTTCATTGCAAGGCAATGAATCACACATTCCTGTGTGCTGCAGCCCTTTTGAAAGAGGGTTTAAGACATTTTGTGCTTCATTCTTTAAGGAATGTTGTCCAGTATGCTTGAAAGGCTGGGATCTGAGATGGGGAAGAGTCTGAATCTTCACCTCTTCTGAAGCTGAATTTGCCCTTGTGTGGACACTGTGTGTGCGAGGAAAGAGACAGATTGGACTTTTACGTTTTATTAAGGGAAGTAGATGGGTGCCAGTTGGGAGTTTTTAGAGAGGTTTTGTTGTAATTATTTGTGAAATGAAAAAGGTACACAATGAAATGTTCATCCCGGGTAATTGTTATAGTCCATGCCATTCAAAGGGCCTGACCATGGGGGAAAGAAATCCCATATAAGTCCTCAGGAATACCCAGTTTCTAAGAGGAAATGAGACAAAGGAGATGAGTTACATTCATGGATTGTTTCTTCCCCTTCCTTAGAATGTTCTCTTGGCTTGTCTGAGACAGCTCTAAATTTAGAAAACATATCAAACCCCGGCATTCTGAAGGAGCCCGCAAGCGTGTGAAGACGCCTGTGTGGAAGTGCAGTGTTGTTTCAGCAGGCAGGGAGGGCCGCAGCCGCTCGTGCTGGCAGCTGCAGGTCTGCCATTCCACCTCACTGTTCACTGCCTTTGCTGCATCGGGCGGAGGAGACAGCGACCCACATGATTCAGTGTCAAAAAGTAATTACTCAGTAATCTCAGCTTCAAATCCTGCCACCCTTGCGCTCCCCAGTCCGAATACCTGCCAGCACACAGTCACTAAGGCCACTTGATTCGTTGTGCACTTGGCCATTCTGCAGTTTCCTGCTTGCTGAGACAGCACCGCACCGTGAAAACCAGTGGGTTAATGACAGTGAAGAAAAACGAGATGGTGTTTGCTTTCCCTGTGACTACCTAAAGTTTGACACGACGGCTTAAACACTCGCCTGCCCAGGACACATGCCCGTGTCAGACTGTGGGTGTCATGTCTCCTCCTGCTCGGGGTGCTTGTCTGTTATTGAAGTTTTTTTTTAGTGTAATAAAATTATTTTCTAAGCCGATGCTCTCTTTTTTCTTTTTATTTCTTTTCTCTCTGTCCTAAAGGAAATAACCTGATATTACCTAGATTTTACCTAGTTTGTACCTGTCAGGACTCTTCACATTTTGTCAGTCAACCATTTTGTGAAATCCCGTGCAGCTTTTCTATTTCCCAGTAGGGTTTGGTTTCTGGACAAAGCTGAAGAAATTTGTTCAGAGTAAGGTGGAGAAACATTCTTTACCTAGGTGTGTCTTCCTGAGTGATGAGTAATGGAATGGCTTGGTCCACATTCCTATTCCCTAATGCCTCCGATTGTTACAACTACTTTTCCCTTGCAAGTCAAGTGGTTTATAGGGAGGACTCTCCCCTGGTGCACAGGGCTCCCTGCACCAAAATCGAATTCTCTGACTTGCCTTCCTTTTGGCTCTTTACAAGCTTTTAACAGACTGGTTTGTCCAGTGGTTTTGTGTGCTGAGATTTGTCAGAAACACAATTGTTTTCTGCCAAAAAAGACTGTCTACCATCCAGTATAAGAAAACAACTCACTTGCTCCTAAGAGTTTTATTCACTGTCATTGGAATATTGTGAACAAAGATACCGCAGGATATGCCTAAACATAACTTTGCTTTTCTGATTGAAAACTTACCAGTGCTGCATACCACAGTCTGATACCACCCTCGTGCCCCAGGTCCAGCTGAGGAGACTGAAATGAACCTTGTGGTGTTCGGGTTGGTCTTTTGTAAATAGCAAAATTTTATGGAGCATTTAATCATCTGCACTTTCAGAATCTGAGTGGTTGATGTTGTTTGTATTAGAGTTTGAGGGAATTGTAAATGCAGTTACATGTAGCTAATCCTGTTTCCCTATTTAATAACATTTTCTGTGTGAAGTGGAAGTACACTGATTAAGTGTTTTGATATTGTTTGTTGCCTAAGCCACATCTGTGTTTAGTTCTACAGATGAAATTGAAAATATGTTGGAATTGTTTTTGGAATATTGTTTTGTTGGAATTGAAATTATGAACATAGTTTCGGCAATTCTGCCCATTTTTAGCTAAGTAGCCAACAAAATTTGGCTTTTATTAACATAGGTTACTTCAAGGGTAAGATATCCTTGCTCATGAGGAAGAAACATATACTTAGTTACACTGTGTTTTAAACAAAATACTTGAATGGTGATCTCTAGAAACGTGGCCAGACAGCTGCCTTGTGATGTGCCTGCAGAGTTTCTATTTAGAAGATGCTCTGTGCAGTAACCATCTCAAATATGTTCCTTAGCAGTCTCTTGGATGAGGATAGGAATAAAAAAGGCGTTCTGAAAAAGGGCACGTCCTGATCCCACTGTGGAGGAGAACTAAAGTGTTTGGTTTAGTGCTGTGCGAGACAACTGACAGAGGTATCATAGAGAGGAAAGGAAGCTCTTACTCAAAACTGACTTCGATAATTCATGAGAGTCAACATCCTGAACAAAGTTCTGCTACTGCTTTTATTACCTAAGCATATCTAATAGGCTGCCTGTGTTAAACCTGTAAGCCAAATGTACTTGTAATTGCTTAAAAAGCTGCAATTCCAGTGTTCTTCCTTATTACTTTATTTCAACTGAGTTGTTTGTCCTCACTTGCACTGGTGAAGGCCCCACACTGCCTGCCCTGCCAGGAGAGCTACTGAGCATTCTCAGCTCTTGGGGACACTGATGCTTGTTGGAGTTCCCCCAGTAATGCCACTGCCCTTTCCAGGGATGCTGCTAAAACCATTCCCAGGACTTCAGAGCCCTCATGGGTGCTTTTTGGTTTCACTGACCCCTGTGAATTCCCAGCTTTCCATGTGGTGCTGTCCACAGTGAGGGCAGGGAATGGCTATGGAAGTGGGTGAGGCTTCTGCAGCCTTGCTGTTAGAGCTGCTGGGCACCAAATGCACTGTCCGGGCTTTGCATCGAAATCGTGGCATGGAAACTGCATGGATAACTCCTGCCTGTGCTTATTGCGTTGCATCCTCCCTTCTGAAATGCTCAGTAAAATCTGTAAAACAAAACGGATCTGGTACCTGTGCTTTAAGGAATAAATGGTTGGTCATACGTCCAGGGTGCTATGTTTGAGTAAACAGGGATTGCTCCTTCATTCTCACAGGACTGTGTGGAGAAGAAGTCCTGCTGCATCAGTGATTAGTGGAAAATAAACCTGAGGTTTTGTTGGATTGGTTTTTTTTTTAGCTGAAAGTGCCCATATGTTCCAATCTGAAAAATATCAAGTATTTACATGGAGATTTGGATATAATCGCTGCAATTGGTATTGAACTTACTTGAAAAAGAGGGGTAAACACCACAAGAAGCATTCATGAGCTGCATAAAGAATCTTAAATGAATTTGTCATATTAATGCTGACATTTGAAATACTGGCCTAAGTTTGGTTTTTAGTCAAAGCAAAGGTAATGTTCTAGCTGATTAAAAACTCATCTGATAGCCAAGTGCTTTGATTTTCTGTTTTTCCCATCCCCTTCTTTTTCTTTTTCTTTGACTGGACTGCTTGAAAAGCAGATAAGGAAAGGGTGCTGGTGCAACTTTTGCTGGGAAGATCTGAACAGAATGAAAAGTAGTGATAGGAATATCTTTTCATGTGGTTGTAAAAGGAAAAACTCTACACTGCTGAATAGGATGGTCTTGAATAGTTTTGAATGTAGTTGATTTTATTTTGTGTTTATGTTGGTAAATAATAAAATTCAAAAATAGTACTGTGAATCAAAAATTAAATAAGAATTTAGGAGTATATCCATGTTTTTAAGGGAAGAAAATACAGAAATTACTGTACAATCTGAGGTAAATGGAGCAGGGAGGTAGTAGCACTGACAGAAAGCCATTTTTTTCAGTATTGAGTCCCTGGGTGAAGAAGAGTCTATATAATGTGATTTTTATTTTTATTCCCCAGTGTCAAGCCCATGTGAAGACAAAAGCCTAGTTTGAAATAATCTGACAGCCTGAATGACACAAAACAGGGCACTGCCACTGTGAACTGAGTGTTTTTATGGAGTCTTGTAGTCAGCATTCATTTTAAAGCTTTCTTTCTAAGCTGTTTGTGTGTGGCATTTGTCTTCATGTATGTGTATAATACCACCTGCTCTGTGCCTCTGAAATCTTCGGGAGAAGAGCTTAAAAGAACCTTAAAATGTCTTTCTGTGTGAAGCACCACTGGGCGTTTTGAACATAGATCTTTTCAGTGCTCAAAGTTCTTCCTCAGCAACCACATCCCCGCTTTCTCTGAATTATTTCAGAATTCTTAAGATCATTTGTGGTGTCTTTAATATGAAGATAAATAGAACTTCAACTATAATAATGGAATTTTCTGTTTTCTTATGTGTGTTGTTCTGCAGGTAAAAGTGGGGAGGAAAAAACCAAAGCCAGAAGTGTCATTGACTGGGTAGATTTTTCAACATGAACCGTGCTTTTAGCAGGAAGAAAGGTAAGTAGTTTAGTTTAAATTTCATGTAGACAAAAGTGCCCTCTAAAAATTCTTTAGAATATTAAGAATTATACGAGGAAAAACTTCATCATTGCACTGAATTATCTAGATAGAAATGAGCACCCTTCTAGAAGATGTACAGAGCAAAGCATTCTTGACTGGTAGTTACAGAGCTTTCTGCATTCTAAGGCTGAAGTTGAATTTCATTGTTTTTTTTTTTTAATTGCAGGATGTGTGTACACACACACATATAAATACATATACATAAAATACACACACTGTTTTCTTTTTTTGCCTACACACAGCAAAGGATGTGCTGGAGGGTTTTAGAACTTCTAAAAGCCAGTGACTTTTCTTTATATATGTTCATTGGATTCTTATTCTTGGAGAAGCTATTTTTTCAAACAGTGTTTAATATACTTGAACTATCTCATGCAGCAGGATATTTTTTAGCTGTAAGAAGCTGTTATGGATTTGTAGCAATCTGAAATATCATGCTTTCCAAAAGGATATCAAACCACTAAATATTCAGAGTTATATATGTCGCTCCTCTGGCTTTCTAAGTCTCTTTTCATGGTCTGTTTATGATTAAACATATGTCTTTAGAAGGAGCATTAGGGATGCAGCTTTTTTTACTGACAGCTTCATTGCTATTTCCCTTGTTTGTTTGTAAGGTAGAAAATAGTCAGTAGGTCTCTTTGTTTTTCATGTTTTCTTCTGGAGATCCTTAAGTGTGGCACACACTGAGGTGAAGCCCTTGCATGAATAAGTAGGTGCAACCTCAGTTGGACTAAGTGTAAATATTATGTTTAACAAGAATTTCTGCTCTGGTATCAATATCAAAGCTGGAAATAAAAGGAATCTGCGTACCTTAGGCCAACATGAAATGACGGCATCCCTGCATCCTTGTGTGTCTAGTGCTTTTGTTTGTTAAAGCCAGATGAATCAAGGTAAGAGAAGTAGTCCAGAATATCAGCACACGATCACAAAAGGAAGATACACTTACAAAGGCTGAAAAATAGGATGAAAGCTCTTTTAATACCCCAATAGCAGGAGGAAATAAGCTTAAACCCATAGCCTGTGCTCTTCTTAAGCACTGATTTATTTCCTCTTGGAGGCAATTGTAACATCTCTGTCAACAGATCTATACCTGCCAGGTGCTTGATAGCATTGCCAAGCTTCTTCTAGATCATTTGAGAAACCATTTCATTATTCTTTTAATTGTGGATTGATTTATCACAACTGAGAAAGAAACTTGGGGGTTGTAGATTGTTTTGTCTAGGAGACCATGTAATTATTTTCGTGGTTTTTTTTTTTTTTTCCCCTAATGACTTCTGATAATGTTTGAAGCTCAGCCTGCCATGTTTCAGAAACAGACCAGTGGTGTTTTATTGGATATTTTCTGAGTTTTGACTTGGACCCAGAGTGCTAAAATGCTCTGTCACTATTTCTTATTGCCCTTGGCGGTTTCTGCATCTTGCCTTTATCATCAGGATGTGCAGTTGTATCTTCAGTTTCCTGGGACCATTTGAGGAGTCTCGATTAATTTCTCTCTGTTTTTATTTCTTCATAAGAAAATTCTTAATAATTTCTTACTAAGTCCTTACCTGAAGTTTTGCATGTCACTGCATTCAAAGATACTTGCTTTGTTGTTCGGTTAATTTTGTGTGCTTTCTCTTTACCCCAGCAAGAAAAAAAGTATCATATAAAAGCTGTGAGGCATAATGAAGTGCAATTAGTGTGGATTCCTGATAATGATTCAGAACCTCAGGAGACAGAGGAATTCAGTGCTGTCATCCCTTTATTTTACTCATAGTAGCACTGATGACATTTCCATTCCTATACCCTAGGAAAAAAACAAGTTTCATTTAATCAATTGTCAAGAATAAGTGAAAATTACATACTTTTAATAGAAATTGAAGTTCAGAAGAACTTGGCTCTATCAGTGTTCGTGTGTAATAACTGCATTTAAAAACAGGTTCAATTGCTGAACTTCCTTTGTAGTATTTGATCTTTTCCCCCCTGATCTCAGAGATACAGTGATTTCCATTTCTGGATGGTTATTTGTGGGTTTCTTCTGTGCACAAGAGTGTGGATAGTTTGAAGAGTTAACTGTGTGACTGCTGTGGCTTCCCAAGCAGTTCTTGCTAAACCCAATCCAGTTTCCTGCTGGCTGTGCTGGTAGGGTTTGTGTGAATTACAAGGTCGCAGTGCTCTGTTACCTTGAAGCTACCAAGACGGGTCTTAAATACATAGGATTGTGAAGGGAATTTAAATAGGTGTAGGTGATACTTTGATAATAGCCACAGATTTTATCTGAATTGGGCAGATTTACAGAATAAGAGTTCCCTAATGTTCATTGTGGTGATCAGCCTGTACGAGTCGAGTCGTTTAACAGGATGTATACAGAGAAGGTAGTTGCTCATGCCATGGCTCCTCTCTTTTTGAACTGGGCAAACTGGGGACTGGAATGGCTGGGACTGTGCTGTTCTTACTGATGAGCTCTGTTCTCATGCCATCACCTGATGCAAGCAAAAACTTTCCTTCTAAATGTTCAGGAAGTTATTGAATTTACAGACACTGGTAGACAAAGCAAGAAAAGAAGCACTAAAAGCAAGTTTTCTTTATTTTTTTCCCCTTTTTCTTCTGTTGGGGGCTGGAAAGCAACCTGTGCTTTCACAAAGACTAACAATGAAATATGAGTTGCTAAGAGAGAAAGTGAGCTCTTTTTAAAATTAATCCTGATCCTTCACAGGCAAAAGTTTCCCGTAGATAAGATGTGTGGCATGAGTGTTTATGGAGAGAATCTGTTATGGGAACAGCAGCTTGGTCATAAATCAGAGCAGTGCATTTGAGAGCACAGACCTCCACTTTCAGAATTACCAGCACTTCATTTTGCAGCACAATTTCTTACTACAGGTAGCATATCTGGAGCCAGTACTCAGTGTAAGTTTATTTTTGAGGTTCCTGGTTTGGGCATGAAGTAGCCACTTCAGCTGACAAGGTGTGCTGAGTGCTCTAGCCTTAAAAAAGTGGTACAGCCATTGCCTGTCTGACTGCCCAGGACTTTGTACAAACCAGAGCTAACCTGGAGAGCTTGTATTTGAGTTGGAATTGTTTTTACTTGTCTGATAGTCATTTTAGTTGAAGGCTTAATTGATATGCTTAAATCTCAAATTGAAAAAAATCAAGCTGTTCATCTTTCATCCTAATAACGACAATGAAAAATATAAGAAAACATGAAGTTTAAACAAATTCAGCTTGTTTCAGAAAGTGCTTACACAAGTAATGATAAATAAATGGGATCTTTCAGCAGTCCAGATTGTGATATCTGTTTTCTTCTGTTACCATGAGCTTGTGTAACAGGGAAACAAACTTTAGCAACTAATATTGACAAAAAGATTCATTTTAGGTTTAACGCTGATATCAGCACTTGATATTTTAAGTTGCATGTTTTAACATGGAAAAAAAAAATGTTCAAAGCAACATAGCCTCTGTCTTGACTTCAGTTTGGTTGGACTAACAAATAGATGTGTTTTGGGGAAAATGCTCAGTTTTAGAAATACTATATGACTGTACAAACTGCACAAAAATAAACATTCTGTCTTCCATTCATTGATCAATGAGTGCAGTAAATTACATTGAAAAGATTGATTATTTTTTTTAAAGGATCTCTTTCCTTCTCCTACAAAAACAAATTGATGAACAATTTATGTTCATGTATGTTCTTGTTTTGTTGTTACGACAAAGCTTGTGAAAACATTTGTGTATCTGTCACACTATTGAAAGCTTGCTTTTGTATGTGATCAGTTTTGGGGAGGGGGTTTTGAAGAGTCCTCTTTACATTTCATTTTCAATTTTTCCGTTAAAATCACATGTGATAGTATGCTCACTTTAAAATGCTGTGGTGCAAAAGTGTAGTGCGGATGGAAGTCTGTTCAATTTGAAATATGTTTGCATCTTGATAAATTCAGTCACTCTTTTGAGTAGCTTAGGGTTATTAATGTAATTCTCCTTTAAGATCTCTCTAAATGACATATTGTTATGTAAATTTTTCTCATTCTTAGTATATTTGTATCTAAACTGAATTACTTACTTGTTCTTAATTTAGACTTGATTTCGTAATGTGATTTATTTGCATAAACAAAATAGAAAACATTAACTATAGGGGTTTTGTTTTGCTTATTTTTTTACTGAATGGAGTTGCCTCGCATAAATGAGTTTGGCACATTTTACTGATCTTGCATCCTTCTAATAAAAGATGCTAGTGTAAGAACTGATGCATATAAGTAAGCAAAAAATAAATAGTACTTCCTGGCTTTTGCCTCATCAGAAATGTGAAAGAACATTCTCTGTTCCTTCCAGAGACATATCTAAATATGGAATGACTGTAATCCAAACCCTCTGTGAGCAAAAGATTGAAACCTTTTAAGTGACACAAAATAGTGCTAAAAATGTAGATGTGTCTACTGAAGTACAATGGCTGAAATGGGTGAGGTTGTGGAGGATGTAGCAGTTGAATTTAGTTTTTTCTTTATTGCACCCGGTGGTCCTCCTTTATCCCATAAAGAGTGTCAGCCTTAGTTTTCTTAGGACATGAAGTTCAATGTATGCAGGAATCTAAATTTTCTGGGGGTTTTTTCCATATGATAGCAGTTAATAAGGTGGATAATTGCTGCCAATTACCAGCTCCTGAGATGTAGATGGTCTTTATAATGCTGGATAGAATATATTGAAGTAATGGCCTGTTTTAAATTATAAGTTTAGCAATAACATTTCTGTGCAATGGCTTTTTATGGCTCTTATTTATGAAAGTGTAGACAGAGCCATTTAATGGGCAGGGACTGACAAACAAAAAACTGCAATCAAATGTTATAGGAAGCTCTTTTATGTCAATGCACTGGCTGTAATACGATCTTTATTTTTATTATAAACATATGCATTCCAGAGATGACAAATATTTTGTTTTATATTTTTTCTCTTAATGAGCAGACAGTAGATGAAGGCCCAAAAGACTGATGGGGATAAGTGTGGTCCTAAAGTAAATACTCTCCTTCTGTCAGAGTCTATTTCACATCAGTGATTTAAACAATTGGCCCATTGTGTGCTGGACTTCCACATTAAGAATAATGATAAAAAACATAAAGAGGAGATATGTAGTTTTAAAGGCATGTAAGTAGCCACAGGCTCCCCCACTGTGGTCTTCAAATATCCTTGTTGTTTGGGCTTTGTTCTTTTGTAAAAGCATTCACCTTCCAGGNAAAAAAAAAAAAAAAAAAAAAAGCTGCTGCTTGATGTTTCTAGTATTTTTTGAGTAAAATTTTTTCAGGACTGATGTGTGGAAGGAAAAGAGGGTGCTTTTTTGGTATAACAAATATTTGTGTATTCAGCTGGTCTTGACACAACAATCAGTTAATAGTTTTATAATACCTCCACAAAGAGGTCATATGTATTCCAGTTACTGTTCCTTGTCTTTCTAAACATGGGGTCATGTGGAAAACCAATATTCAGTGGCCAAGTCCCTTTTTTGGATTGATTTCTGACTCTGTTTTTTGAAGTATTGTTTGTACTACTGTTCTCCGTAGGCTGTGGCAGCACCCATTCAAGTACACCAGCAAGGAGACCTGCAGGGTTTCCACCTTCATTTGGCAAGGACCCAATGGTCTTCTCTTGGTGGGACAGGGAAGTGCTCAGTCAGACAGTTTGTGTCTGTTTGCAGATATTTGCATGGAACTGGACACATATTTATGGTAGTATATTCACCTTCTGAAAGCAGAAGGGACAGCTCCAATTGTTTAGGGAAGAAAAACGTTCCCGTATGTCTTCAGAGGAGGCATACAAATGAGGAGTGTGCTTTGGAAACCTTCTCCAAAGGATTCTTGGGTCTGTGCAGCTAAGCTTCATTTTTTTCTTTTTTTTCTGGTACCATGAGAATAGGAGGATAATTTCCTGTTGCTTATTTTATCTGCGTTATCTTCCAAAAGGTATTACAGAACTAATCTTATCTCTCGCATGCTGTAAAGAATATTCCAGGCAGGTTAACAATGATATTTACTGCAATAACTATTTGTCACTGCTCCAAAACCTCAGAAGTTCCTTTCCAGAAGACATGCGTGCTGCTGAACCATAGGCACAAATACTGGCTTTACAATGGGAGCAGCATGGAAAAGGTCTGAAGCTTTTTGGCTTGTACCCTTTTAAAATGTACACAGCCACAGCCTAAGTGCTTGAGTAACACAGATGCACTGTGAGATAGCTGGATGAGTATCTAGTTAAAGGCAAAGTGCTTTATCCTGTGTGAAATAAATTAAGGTGTGTACCAGCCAGACCTTGATGGGAATCACAATGGCTACTTGGTTTCATAAAGCTTGTTTTATAAAGCTCTTGGAAAATTGCAGAGAACGTCCAAAATGCATCACTCAGGAAGACACTGTTTTGTGAAATCAAATCTCTTTGGTACAAAAAAGGATGTACCTTAAGTACATGAGCAAGAGGAATCTACAGATATGCACATTTTAGTTGCTCTCATTGGTTGCTCAAACTCCTTTCTTCTCCTTCCAGTTTGAATTTTAAAGAAGGTTCCACTTAAACTTTTATATCACATTATTTCAGTGTTCTGGAAGCAGAAAATTAAAATTCTATTTTAATTATTATTTATGCTCCTTTTCCATTGTTTTGACCTATCTATATAATGTTCTTACTTTAACAGTAGGAAATTCTTCAAAAGCTTGCTTTTTAAACATTTTTTACAAGTTTAATTGATACTCCTCCAAATTTATTTATAGTAATACTGGAATAGTTCATGGAACTCTTACTCTACAAAAAGACTACAAAAGTCAAAGATGGAATTGGAGGTTTGATCTCTACATACATCTTAGTGAAAACTTGTGAAAATGGGATCACTTAAATTATGCTATGCCAGCAATCTCTTTTTTGACTTCAACTAGAAGCTTTCATGAAAGACAGCGTGGTTCGTTTTGTGGCTAGATGACATATGAGGTATGGGCTAAGTAGTTGAGATTTATTTTTCTTGTTTTTTTCTGCTTTGGTTTAGGAAGCTGATCTTGTTTAAAGTTCTTAACATCAACAAATCAAAAGTGCAAAAGCAAAGATTTCCTAATCACCGGTCAGTTGCACTAACACTTTCATCCTATTTTCCTTTGTTGTCAAAACCTAACTATTAGCATCCATATCTTCAAAACCTATAGTATAAAATGTGTAGGCTCTGCAGTGAATGTCGCTGTTGAAGGAAATGCAAATACTGGGCTTATTTTCATTTTGTAACTATGCCAACCCAGCATTCTATGACACCATTTTGCAATTATAGCAATCAGCTGTTTAAAACCATTTACAAGGTCCTAAATATTATGAGAGAAGGACACAGGCAAAGCATTCTGCCAAGCTCACTGTGTTCTAGGGAGATACAGTTCTTTTCTTGGCAAAGAATAAATATGCATCCAAAGAATATTTTATGGTGGGGCGGGGTGGGGTGGGGGGGTGGAGGGGGAGGAGAGAAAAAAAATAACAAAAGTAACTATTTTTGAGCTATGTGTATTGATGGGCATTTTTGTCCATATGTTTCTAGGGAAGGCTTTGACTCCTAATTTCAAATGCTTAGTCATAGTAACCTGTTAATAACTTTAATAAATTACTGCTGTTAGACACCCAGACTTTTACCCGGTCATTCCTCTGGAAGGTGGCTGGAACAAATGCTGCAGCTGAACCATGCAGTAATATGGGTAGATTTGTTTGTTTGTTAATGCTATTTAGGTATTACATTCTGATGAAAACTCTGGTGCCAAGCATTCAGTCTCAGGCCTCAGCCTATCAGTTCAGGTGTTACCTGCAGTGGTCAGGAAGGCAGATTCTCCCTTGCTGTCTGACCAGCATAAGGGAGGCTTTGTGAGAACCTGCCTGTTTCTGCTGCAGTGCAGAATAAAGGAAATTATTTAGCAGGGTGACAGTTCTTGCATGTCCCGTTGTGAAGGTTTTCTTCCTTTACAGAAAAATAGATAATACAGGAATAATGAAAGAGAGAGGTATTTATGTACATACATTGAAGCAAGTAAGCTGTTTGTTCCCAGGGCAGTAATACCTAGATGTAGCATAGATCTCTTGGGATCTTCAGGAGACTCTTATTAGGCTGGCTGTCACATAAAATACTTTTTTCATACCAAGTTTTGTAAAACAGGAAGAAAAGACAGTTCCAAGATGTCTTCTGTTAAAAATAAAAACATCCATCCATGTGAAAGGATTTTATTCAGTAAAGAAGAAAGAAGAAATTTCTACCTTTTAGAAATTACTGTACTTTCACTGTGGCACTAAAAAAGAAAAAGTTAAAATCAGAGTCTTTCTCTGTTCATTGTACTAAATGAATGGCCACTAGGTCTCGTATACTTTGATAAACACTTTAGAAACATTGATTAATGTTACTTAACGTTAATGAATTAATAATGACAGCAGGGTTTAGGGAGGCAGTTAACTAAAGCTGCACTGTGAATATTTTGTTCTACAATCTCTTTGGGCAGTAATATGCAGAGAAATTAATCTCAAAGGGAGAACAATTTCTTGGCGCTGCTGTCGCTTTCCTTTTTGGTAGATAAATGGTCAGCAGTGCTGTTATCTAACCTAATGCCATCCTCCCCTAAGTGCAGCGCAGTTGTTCGCGGCACTCGATGCAGTCCCCGAGCCTGTTGCCTCCAGCGTGTCGTTTGCCAGCGCGTCCCTCTCGCCCGCTCTCCGGGCAGCGCTGAGGGCTCTGCCGTGGCTCTCACGCGGGGCCCCGGCTGTGTGGGACCCACAGCTGGTGTGGTAATGGAACCTCCCTTTTAATGGTATGGGGCTGGCGTGATTCGGGGGGGTTAGAAAGGAGAGAAGGCTCAATTCCAAGCAGCGTTAATCCTCTGCCCGTGGAAGTGCCCAGCTCTTGCCTCCATCCTCGCAGTTCAGTCTGTCGGACTCTGGGGTCTTCCCGTGTTAACTTGGTGCAACTTTCCCTTAGCAGCCTGGTGTGTGCTGGCAGGGAACAAAACCTGAGAAACTCTCCCCCAAATCAAATTCCCTTAAAACTGGGTAGGCTGCTGTGCTGCTGCTCCGGGGGGCTCTGGGTACCACACACTGAGCATGCCATGCACATGCTGAGGTGTTGTGGAGGGGCTCCACACAGGATTGCCAATCCTGCTTAATTAGGGCTGTGGTTTACCCTGTGCCCTTGAAATCAGAGTGGTGACCCTTTTTTGCACCGCTTGTTCCACGCAGTGCAAGTGTGTTTGGCAAAATCACCATATAGTCAGACTTCTTAGAATTTCTCGTACCGCAGTTAAGCATAGGTTTTATTGGACTCTGAATGGTCAAACTCAATTCCCAAAACCTCATAATTCTCAGAAAACAACCGAGCACTTTTTAAAACTTTAATGTAAACTCTAAGGCAACCTAGATTAAGAACTCCAGACAAGAGCTAAAATAACTGTGGTTTTCACCCAGTGTAATAGCATGAGTCTTTTCACTTTCTATTACTATTAACATTAGATGCATGTGGTTGTCAGGTTTGGTCTTACCTGGCTTTTTGGTCCTTTCCTTAGGACCTACTGTTTTATTTAGCTGGGAAGTGTCAAGAACTCTTGCTGCTGTGTATCTAATAAAATAATAATATGAACTGTGATTTTTATTTTAAGGTTTCATATTTTGCTTGTTGCTTCAGAATGAATAATTAAGCTTCAAGCTGTGAAAACTCTTTAAAAATTAAATTAGGTGAGGGATCATGCAAACCACAAGCCATATCTACGTGAGATATTTGACCAATACTTCTTTTATTGGTTTTCTTTTTTCATATTTTTCTGGTTTATTGCATACAAAATGTGTGAAATTTGGTCTTTCTCAACTGCTGTGAAATCAAACTAATTCTAAGCAGTATTTCAAACAGCTGCTGAGGGTGGTGTAAGTCCAAAATCAGACAGTACAATTCAGAAGGAGATGCTGGTAACAAACTACCCCATGATAGCTTGCGTTATTTTTTGCACATCTTTGCTATCAACCTGAGTTTTGCCTTGTATTGTTTGAGTTTAGCATGAAGAGTTCTTCCCAAAGTGCTACCACTCTGTAATTATTACTTGCCTCTAAGAAATGGACTTCCATCATCAGTGGAAATCGTCACAGTGCTTGTGGATCTACATATGAATGCTGGACTATTTTAACCCACAGCACAAGCCGCCTGGAGTGTCTTTTGGTACCCTGCTAAGTTACTGATTTCATTTTGAGCTGAGAGCACCTGTCCGTATTTCCTGATCTTCCTCCCTATTAGCGGTACGAACAGTTATGGCAACACTTGCCTAGCAGTGTTATTCTTTGCTGGAATCTCTGTAATATTACTGTTGGAGGCTGGTAGGCAACTTTATGATTTCACAGGACCATTTTTAAGTAAATCTTTGTACACAATAATAATATTGGAAAGATTACCTGATGCTGAATTAAGACCAGCATTTCACACTTGACTCCCAAACTAAGTAACAGTTTTTTCTGATTTGATTTTGCCCTGATGGGTAGATGGAGGAAGAAACATTTGCAAGGAATAGTTAGTTTTGATGGTACCTGTCTAGTCACTTGTCTGCTTGTAAAATTACTTTAGAAGCTACAGCTCTGTCTCTTGTTTGTGCTGGTACTAGGCATAAATTGAGTGGAGAACTATTGTAATTTCCTTAAGAGGTTCAGTGCTCTATTTTTAGTAGATTTTGCTTTATAAATGTATAAATACGACAGTATCCCTACTGAAGCTAGTAAACAGTGACGTGCAGGAAATGGGTAAATTAACCCTTGGTGTTAGCAGTGTGAGTGTGCCTGGAGGAGCTGGCACTGGCCCTGAGCGAGTGTCCACTGAGCAGGCCGGGGCAGTGGGCAGTCCTGTCCTGAGTGCCAGCTCCCCTGTGCCTGGCCTTGCCAGCAAGCCTGCTGACCAGCTGCTTGGCTGGGCTTTGGGTCATCTCCTGGGCTGACAGGCTGTATTCCACCAGTCCTCATGCACAGATTCACAGGGATGGTTATTTTGCACTTTCGGATAATTTCAGCCTTTGATATTATGTTAAAGTAGAGATCAGATTTCAGATGTTAAAATATTCTGGGAAATGAGTTCTTGGTTCCGGCAGTCCAGTCACGAGCCACAGTTGAAAGGAAGAGCCACTTTAATCATTCTCCTGGGTGCTGCTGAATGGACAAATCATTCTTCCTTAATTAAGAAGTGATAATATCACTCTTCAGTAATGGAGCTGAACATTACTGCCATCTAGAATGAAATTTGCTTAGGGGAAAAAAAATTCTCCCAGCTTTGCAGCTCTGATCCTGTTACAGTGGTGACTGGTGAATATCTTGTTTAACGGTTTCCTTGCTTCTACATATTCTAAAATATTCAATTATTGCTTTAGTGTCAATCAGTGTCACAGCTTTTGCTCTTCAACAGTTTGAAATAAACAGAATTTTATTGTCCTTATGTGTAGCTAACAAAAACTCTAGTAATTATTTTAACTACAACTCCCCATAAAGGCAAAGGGAACTGTGAATATCCAAGGGTAGAATTTTGCTTTAAGGTGTTATTCAGTTACTTAACTCAATAAAGTTCCAGATTTGTGACTTTAATTCATGCTAATTTAAACCAAGATAGTCTTAAGTTAGAAAATACTACTAAATGTTTAATATATGTAGTATAAAATATTAATTGGAGTTACAGATTCTCCCAAATGTGTGGTGATGCAAATTAGTATTTTGGAACATTTTTGTTTTCTTAAATGCTCCCAAATGAGAAAACTTTGAAAAACTGTTTCTAAGATTGTGATAAAAAGAAGCTTTTTCTTAGCATTTGGAATTCCACCTTAAATTGTGTAGAACATTCAAAAAGGCCATTAAAATAAGAGGGGAAGACATGTTTGACAAATAATTACAGAATTATGTCACCATGCAGCAGGAAAAATAAAAGCATAAGTCTTGTAATATGAATGTTAAAGGAGAATATGCAAATTTCTTTAGCAAATGTGTAGGAAAAATTACAGATGATCTGAGCTTATAAATCAGATCTAAAACTTATGAATCTGATGCGCATCCTTTTTCTTTTATAAGGATTAGGGCTTTCTTCTGTCATTTATAGCTTGGATAATTTTTTTTTGCTTATCCCCTCAATGTCTTGATAATTCATCAGAAAAAGCACATAATTCATAAAAAAAACATCATTAGAGGCGCAAGATGAAGTCAGTGCTTTAAACAGCAGGATGCAGAAAATACTGATCTGAGGCAGAAACAGCAAACGACCTTAGACCAATTAATACATTTTGGGGGGTAGAGTTGTAATTCTTATGGAAAATCAAGTCAGTTAAAATAAGAAGAGTGCCCAAGAGAAAGAAGTAGGTTCTTTCATCTAAATGTTTGGGAAGGTGTGAGATATTTCCCTCCAGCACCAGTAACTACTTCAGACAGGTTTTTTGAGTAAGAGGAGGATTGTTGATCTTTTCCACAGAGATGTTATTATAGTTAAGTTAACAATTGGATAACCTATTCAGTGCTTCTTTTATTTTGCTTTTCTGTAGACAAAACATGGATGCACACTCCTGAAGCCTTATCAAAGCATTATATTCCCTATAATGCAAAGGTAAGAAAATATGAAGTTATTTTCTCCTCATACCTTTAGAACGCAGCACGTTCCATCTTGTTTTTAACTTGAAATCTGCAGAGACGTGGATTTGCCAGATGAAATAGTGAAGACAAACTTAGTAAATGTCTTTTTTGCAGGTGAAAATGTTCTGTTTTTAATGGCCAATTGATTCTTGTTCTGAATTATGGTTTACTAGAAAGCAAACTAGTGTTCCTCCTCTGCTTGGTGCTGCTTTTTTTTAATGGATGGAGATTTTGAGTGCAAAAGAATTTAACATCAGGCTGCATGCTTACAGTATTATTAAAATTAATGGCAGAAACTTCTTTTGAACAATATCAAAGGCAATGAGTAACAATCCTGTCTGCTGACTATATTGAAATGTCACATACTCAGGAAATGTGGTAGAATAATAATAGCATTTTTGCACAGTAAAGCCAGAGCCTTACTTTTATTTTCTTACCCCAGTTACAGTAAGATAAGTATATATAAATAATGTTTTGATTTGTATTTTGACAATGCATCTTACCTGAATACCTTGGAACCTAAAGGTTCCTAAATACTTACCTAAATATCAGCTTAGAAAATAGTTTTCTAAAAGGAGGAGAGAATATGCAGCCATCAGCATAACTCAGAGTAAATTGAGTAATCTGCAATTACTTGCTCAAACTGAGAATATAATTCAATAAAATTCTATTGTGGGCTGTTCTGGATGAAATTTTCTTATGATTGGTATTTCTTAATATAAAAACCTTTCTTAAAATAGTCTTCATAAAAAATCAGTATGAAAATTCTCAATATCAAAAATTTATATTTCTTAATATATAAAGAAAATATTTGTTTCACAGGCCAGAACTCAGGTTTCTACATGAGTGTTCCCTGCTTTTGTGTTTGCAATTTTTTTTTTGCTTAGCATTGCCACCCAGTGAGCAAGTGTTTGTAGTGGAAAGTGGAGCCTCATTCTCACAGTTGCCAGGTTTTAAACGTGTTTTTATTCTGTGTGCTCTCAAACGGAATTCTTGTCCAAAGGATGTATTACCATTTAACTGGATAGCCTTGCCAGACACCTTGGCTTTTTATTACACTTTTTGAAAGGGAGGATTACTTGCTGTGGTGACTGTGCCATCTGTTTTAAGAGCGAGCTAAAGCCATGAGTTTTTTCAAAGCAAATGTCTGTTCATTTCTGGTCTTTGAGAGAAAAAAAGAAACCTCCCTCATCTTTCATGTTTCATTGTCTTGCTTAAGAGCATATCTGGTGAGTAGGTGTCAATGCAGCTATGCAGAAAAAGAATTAGAATAAAGAAAATGGTGATAAGATGGTGGTAATGGTAGAAACAACAGCAGCAGCAGCTTCTGGAGCAGAAGGAAGGGGTAGAGAATTCCTATCTGAAGGAAGTCTGCTCTCCGCCTGCTTAGGAAGACGCTTGGTCCAAAATGTCTTTCCGCTTTTTTAGGCTGATATGTGCTTATGTGTCCTCTCCAGTTCTGCTCCTGTTTGTTGTTTCTTCCAGGACCTCCTCGGCCTTTGTGCTGGTGTGCTCTAAGATCTGTCAGAACACTTGCAGGAAACTGCAATTTTAATACCACATATGTGGGTTTGGGGTTTGGGGGTTTTTGGTTGGTGTTTTTTTGTTTTGTTTTGGTGTATTTTTTGGTTTTGCTTTGTTTTTGTTATTGTTTTGTTTATTTGTTTGGGTTTTTTTTAAAGAAAGTTAACCCAATTTTTTCTTTGAATCACATTAGAAAATTATTTTTTAGAACTATCAGTTATTTGATTCAAAGCAAGCCAATTGTTGCTCTGCTCTGTAACTGAAGTGTAAAGGGTATGGGATTTCCTACCCTGTTTTTTTTATTGACACCTGGAATAAATTTGCACAGCTTTTATGAAGTTAGCTGGCATATGCAGGCATAATATTAATAAATCTAGATGATATTTCCACCTCAGTTCTCAAGTACCATTCACATTAAGTTTTGCAGTATTTGCACTTTGAGAGGAAAGTATGTATCTATCAGTACCGTATTTGGGGTTTGCAGGATTTTGGTTTTTAAGTGAAATGTCTCACTGCTTTCATAACTAGTAACTATGTTGTGGAATAATGACTAAAAGCTTCAGAAAACCTTTATAACAAAAGTATTGAACAAGACTCATTGATTTTTCCCCAAATGTTCATATTTTTCCACTTCCAGTTCTCTAACATTCAGTTCATATATCTTCCATATTTATTAGGGAGAAAAAACAACACTTAATCTGATTTATTTAAAAAAGTAATCCGGTGAGTGAAGAATGACATGTTCAGAAAATTAAATCAGTTTGATGGAAAGTAATACCAGAGACGTTATTTATCCATGAGCAAGTGAGCTGTATTCTACTCCATAGTTTTTTGGATGCAGATTACTGTGGGTGGAAAAGTGGTTTCTGTTCTTTATAAGACACAAACATAGTTTCTCTGGCACTAGTCTTCTAGAGCTTACTGGGAAAGATGAGATTTTGCTGATTCCTAAGACAGCTTGTTGGTAAAACGCACTTCATGAGTTGACTGTTACCTTACTAAAAATAATCCTAGCAAAGGTAAGTGGAAATTAAAAGAAACCTGCAATATTGACAACTGGTCTTTATTTCTACCAACTGGAGAGAACTTTTTAACAGAGAATTAGTAACATCTTGTTATCTCTTAGAACGTACACCCTCAGGACGATTTATGGCCATAATCCTCTTCGCAAGAAAACATAAGTCGAGTTGTTTCTTCTGGAAGTAAAATCCAGGAGGCATGGGTCTCCTCAGGAAGCCCTTAAATATAAAAGTATCTTGAATATCTCTCTCTTTTCCAACATACCCACTCCTCATGATACTTGGCTATTTTGAAATTTGCTGATTTTGGCATGGTTTTCACAGTGTACACCAATGAGGGTTTGGGGTTTTCTGTTTGGGTGGGGGGACAGGGACAAACTCAAATTTTCCCTCTTTGGTTTTGTTTTATTTGCTTTTGTTCTCTTACCGTCATTTTTTTGTTTGTTTAGTGTTTTTTCTTGGGTTCTTTTTTTTTTTTTTCTTACCTTACTGATGTCTTGGTCCATCAGAAGGCATTGATTATAAGACTCCCCATACTTCAGCATGCTCTGGATATGTAGCCTTGGTTTACTGAAGCCAGAATTTTGATATCAGTTCATGGTCCTGTATTGTTCCTAACTGTGTCACTCCAAATGAAAGCATATTGGTCACACAATTTTTTTCCCCAGAAAGATACTTTAGAAGTTTTATAGTACAGTATCAAATATGGACTCATTTTGATGTAGTGGCATGACAGTTTTAATATCCCTAGGATATAAAATCCCAAGGCAACCCCAAACTTCTCTTCTGTGGCAACTTTTTCTGTGATGTTCCTTAATTAAGAAGAGATGTTTGTATTATTTTCCATACTGTAAGGAAAAAGTTCTCTTTTGCCCTTAGGTTAATTCTCTTGTTTTGAGGCTAATTTCCTTTCTGCAAAACAAAAGTGATCAAAGTGTGACTTTGTAATGGAATAAGACTGCAGCCTTTAAAAAGGACTGGTTATTGTCATCACATAACCACCCTGAGTGGTGCCTCTCTGCCAATCCGAAGCTGCCCCAACCAGCAATGTTTGCTGTGTCTCTCTGTAGAATTTGTGCCTGTAATCCCCTTTAGAGTCACTTATTTTTTGGCTTATATCAAGCTTCCACGTGCACAGCTTTCTATTTTGCAGATGAGAAGTTCTGCCTTGCCAGCCTGGTGTTTATGTTGGCTGCTGGTAAGGCAGGGCTCGCTGGCTCTGACCTTGCAGAAGGGCTGCTCTTTGCCATGACAGTGGCACCTTAAACCCGTGGGAGGATGTTTCACCAGGAGATGCCGTGGCTCCCTAGGCTCATACAGCCACTGGCCTGATGCTTGCTTCACACTCACTGTCCAAGTTTTTATATTGTCAGCTGCATATTTGATTCTTGATGGAGTAGCTTCAATTTGAAATTTTAAAGCTAAATGGACAATGCAAAAGAGGAATTAGTAATGGTTGCAATTTATGATCTTGGAGGTCTTTTCCAATCCAAATGATTCTGTGATAGAAGACCTCCCTTGGCAGTTCCTAAAACTATTAGTCTTCACTGTAGGACAATAAACAGTTTATTTAGATTTTCAACTATATGTAATTTCTTATTCCATGTATTTTTTTATCATCGAGGAAGGGCAAATAATACTCTTCTGGACGAGGTTCCTAGGTCAAATGATGTCACTGCTGCAGCAGGGCTCTGGGTGAAGTTATGCCTTTTGAATATCTGCGTTTTGCTATCATTACTGTACAGTATTAAAGCCAAATTTTTGTAGCATAAAGTGCACTTCTACTACAATTTTTTTTTTGTTATAGCTATACAGCAATTCTCTTTTTCTATCCAGTTAGCATTGAGCAGAATGATCAAGACTGTGCCATTAAAAGTAATGAAAAAATGGCAAATTGTGTGTAGCTCTCCCTAGTCAGCAGAGGTACAAGGCACACTATTAAAAAGTATGTGTAAGATATGTGGTGAAGTTAGATATGGCAAGATATTTCAAACAGAACACAAAAATGTTAAAAATTAGAAACTACTGCAGTAGAATAGGGCATTATGAGAAAGAATGAATTTTTGTACTTTATTATAATTTGAATTAATAACTTAATAACAATTAACTTTCATTAGGGTACCAAAATGTCTTGCATATAATCATTATTAATTTAGTGTTTAAGTGCAGGGAAAATTAATATTGTGAAAATACCCAAATGAGATAGGAAAGCAGAAAATTGTAATTTTACAAGGGAACGTAAATTTGAACTTCTTAGTTATTTCTGATACATTAAAGTCATTAAAGTTGGGATTCATTATACCAAAGATGAATAAACATGTAAATGAAATATAAAATATTTAAAGTCTGCAACACGTACTCTTAATAGACTTTGTTTGATCATTCTTACTCTTCAGAAGATGATCTCCTTCAAGAAATGAATCAAATTTATGAGCAATTCCAGTGTTTCTTCCTAAAATTCCATTTGTGTATAATAATGCAAGGCAGTTTAGAATAATAGATAATGTTTCATTTCTTTCCTATTTCAGGAAAAGGAACCAACAGGGCATATGTGTTTCAGTGAAATATTTTTGGTAGGTTCTAGTTCAAAAACAAAAAGTTGCAAGAGTTAATTTAATTGGGGACGTGAGATAAAAAACAGTGGCCATGTTTGCCAATACTTTATAAACTCCAACTGAAGGGCAGAATGGTAGCTCTTGATCTGTTGTCCAGGGCTCTCATCTTTCTTAAGGTTCTGCTTGTCATCCTTTGGGCTTTTCATAAACTCCATTTTCCTTGAAATTTCTGAGTCCTGCGTGACGTAACTTCAGTCACAACTATGAAACATTTGCAGCCGAAGTAAGTTATGGAAGCTGGAGTTTCTTGGCAGGAACACAAATAGTTCACACCAATTACTGGCACTCAGCATAGGAGCTGAGAAGGCATTGGAGTCCCTCTCTCAGTAATGCAGTAAGGTGTTAAAAATGTCATAAAGCAGGATGGAGACAGAGCCCCTTGTCTACACTGAAGCTGATGTGTAATCTAGCATAGCCCTGGAGTATTCCCTATCCTGAGCAAGTTCTAGGTTTTCCTTGTTATCCAAGCAGTTTTTTTCTCTCACATAAATTGCCATCATATCCACCTCTTTAGCACCCTGTCTGCTTAATTACAGTCTTTTTCATCATCTCTGACTTTGAGCAGTCTAATTTTCACTTCTCTCATCAAAGAAAAATTATTTTTAAACAGCTTAAGAGCTTTAGATAAATCTTTTCGATATAAAGTTTTAGAATCAGTTATTTCACATATTGATACAGTATCTAACAAATATAATCTGGATTGAAAATAAAAAACTGCAAAAGCTTTAGCTCATTGCTGGACTTTGAAACACCCTCAATTTTAGGAAGAGGGAATGTCCTATGTATCCTTGAATGCTGGAGTTGTCCCTTGGCTGTGCTGTATTTGTATTAGCACTTGCTTTAGGAATTGAAATGGAAGAATCTATTGTAATAGAAGTTGGAAGAGACCTCTGGAGATGATCCAAGTTATTCCCATCTGAGAAATTATTTCAAAGTCAGGTGGTACAAAACAGAGCCTTATGCAATTGAGCTTTAAATGCCATTAAAGGCAGAGTTTCAGAGCCTCTGTACTAGTTTGAAAGCAGACTAGTGAGAGACTCCAAGTCAGAAATACAATTTAATAGGAAAAATAAAATAAATGTAGTAGTACAAAAAAACAACCCACTGACAGAATCAGAGTACCACCTGACCCCCTGACAGTCGGGGGTTGGTAGCAGTCCAATTAAATGGGGGCTGCAGTCCTCCTGGGGTGATGGTTCTGTTGAAGCAGTGATTCTGCAGAAGGGTCTGATCTTCCTCTGGGAATCCAGTGGAAAAGGCTGCCTGTGCTGTTCCAAATCCCCGATAATATCCAGGTGGGAATGCTTGGCTCCTTCCCCCTGGGCAGAGCATCTCACAGTGGGATGGTGAGTCATGAGGCAAGGCCCTGATGGGCCATTAACAGGAGATAGTCCGGAGGGAGGAGACATTGCTACACCTGGTTTCAACAGCTCCCGAAGATGGTAATAGAATACACTGTTACCCGGGACAACCTCTCAGCAGCCAGTTCCAGGATATATTCTCTACCATTCTGACTTTTTTTTCCCTTATTTCTCGTTGTAATTTACTGCAGCTTGTGACTCTCAACTGATTATTAGATCTAATGATTATTAGATTATTCTTCTAAATTGTGATTCTTGGTGTAGAAGATCTGTTTGTTGGAATGAAGAACAGCCATGTGTTCAAGTGTTAATCCAACAAGTACTGAAAGCAGAAGAATATATTTGTTTTTATAGAAAAGGCAAGTGAAAGTTTTTCTGTAGTAGTAATAGCAACTCTCAACAGCAGTTCTTCATAGTAGNCAGCTTAAGAGCTTTAGATAAATCTTTTCGATATAAAGTTTTAGAATCAGTTATTTCACATATTGATACAGTATCTAACAAATATAATCTGGATTGAAAATAAAAAACTGCAAAAGCTTTAGCTCATTGCTGGACTTTGAAACACCCTCAATTTTAGGAAGAGGGAATGTCCTATGTATCCTTGAATGCTGGAGTTGTCCCTTGGCTGTGCTGTATTTGTATTAGCACTTGCTTTAGGAATTGAAATGGAAGAATCTATTGTAATAGAAGTTGGAAGAGACCTCTGGAGATGATCCAAGTTATTCCCATCTGAGAAATTATTTCAAAGTCAGGTGGTACAAAACAGAGCCTTATGCAATTGAGCTTTAAATGCCATTAAAGGCAGAGTTTCAGAGCCTCTTTACTGGTTTGAAGGCAGACTAGTGAGAGACTCCAAGTCAGAAATACAATTTAATAGGAAAAATAAAATAAATGTAGTAGTACAAAAAAACAACCCACNGTGTTAATCCAACAAGTACTGAAAGCAGAAGAATATATTTGTTTTTATAGAAAAGGCAAGTGAAATTTTTTCTGTAGTAGTAATAGCAACTCTCAACAGCAGTTCTTCATAGTAGGGCTTTGGAACACAAGTCCTATGAGGAGCTGCTGAAGGAGCCCCAGGTGTTCCCCAGCTGTTTATCCTGGAGAAAAGGAGGTTGAGGGAAGATCTTATTGCTCTCTACATGTACCTGAAAAGATGCTGTAGACAGGTGGGGGTTGGTGTCTTCTCTAAAATAAAAAGTGACAGTACAAGGGGAATTGGCCTCAAGTTGTGCCAGGGGAGGTTTAGGTTGGATATCAGGGAAACTTTCTTCACTGAAAGGGTGGTCAGGCACTGGAACAGGCTGTCCAGGGAAGTGGTGGAATCACCAGCCCTGAAAGTGTTCAAAAAACATGTGGATGTGGCACTTAGGGACATGGTTTAGCAATGATCGTGACAGTGCTAGGTTAGCGGTTGCATGCAATGATCTTAGAGGCCCTTTTCAACCTAAATGATTCTGATTTAGTATTGAACACAGCATCTGAAGCCTATTTCTAAAGACATCGTGTTAACTACAAGTTTAAAAGTATGTTTGGAACAGTTGTGTCACTGGCCTTCCCTGGTAATGTCTCAAAAGAGGTGAGCAATGAGATTGTTGAGACAAGTCTCAAATCATTAGAAGCTTTGTAGCAGCTTTTAAAATGCCATTTTTCTATTCTTCAGAGCTAATATTTAAGTATTCATCTTCACTTCACTGTGATACTCAGTCATGAGTTCCTCAGCCCTGGATAAGAGCAGGCACTCACTGACTAAGGAGCAGTAAGTGATCTGCCTGTTCAAGACATCTGAATAAGACTCAGAGATCTGTCCAGTCAGAATTAACAAAGTAAAAAAGAGTGTGCAAAGACCTCAGGGTCAACAAAGATTTACTCAACCCTCCACATCCCTCTTTGTTCCTTCTCTGTTGCTCATATTCATTCCCTTGCCTCTCCTTAAGCCTGCTTGAAACTGCCAATTAGCCTCATTAGCATGTCCTCCGGGATTCCCTCTGCAGCTCTATTTCCATGAGAGCTGTCAGCTGTGGGAATGTGAGGTTTCTGTAAGAAGGCCTTTCAGCCTCTGCACTGTCAAGTATCAAGAGAGTTGCATGTCTGACACTGGAATTAATAGGCTGTAGGGTTCAAACATCTGGATTATTGTACTCGTGGGCTAGGTGGCCCACAGCTGTTTATAGATTGGTTTGCTTTAAATTAAATCAGGCCTCCAGATGAATTGCACTTTCCCATCTCCCTTATTTCTTCTCAGCCTTTCTATAAACTAGAAACAGAGCTGGTTTATAGAAAATAAGAAAATGGCACAAGATTTTTAACAGAAACTTCTACAAGGAGATACAACTTTAAAACCAAAAACAAGACTACAGGAATATCTTCCAACAGCCATGGTGTTCACCATTCAGGAGAAGTTTCACATATGCTGATCTCCGTGAGGATTCATGCTCAATAAACCATCAGACAAACCACCAGCTGCAGTCTCCGATTTTATTAACTTTAATAAAATACTAATGTACACTAGGCAGCTGTGGATCCTGGACTGCAATGAATATTTTTCTCAGAAATGCCTCCTTCAGATTACTCTGGTTCAGAAGGTGTCAAACCAGTCTTGGCCTGTTTTAAGAAGCGTTTTGAACTTTGAACATGAGAATATTAGGTGTAACTTAATAAAGGAACTAATAATTTCTGGTTTGGAATGTAGCAAAGGAGAGATATTTGCATTAAGTAATTTGTAAAGCTTTGTTGAAATGTTTTGCATTTTCACTAGGAATTATTTGCTACTAAAAAGGGAGTGGTGGGTTACATTGGCCCAAGCCCTCATTTTTTTCCTTCTGTGTTTGCATAACTAATATTCTCTTCATTCTGAATCTTTAAGAAAAATCAAAACGAGGCAGTTCCCATTGTTTTACAAGTTGTTTTTCAATTTGTTGCTGTAGTATTACTGAAAAGAGGGAAAATGTAGAAAAAAGGACGTCCGTCAAATCTTTGAAATGTGTGGAACCAAGGGTTGCATTTGAAGGAGCAGATAACTTGAAGCATGAACTAGAAAGGTCCCCAAACCCTATCTTGTACTATTGCTGTAGCTCCCAGTGCTTCTGAGTGGGGAGAAACTAGGAGGACAGATAAGTAACTCAACAATTCATGTTAATTAGAGCTAGAAGTTTAGGTGGGAGGGAAATCTTGTTTACTCATAAATACAGGTTTATTGTGGAAAAATCCGTTCAAATCAGGAATGTGTAGGTGTCGTATCGTTTATCCTGTTTCCCGAGGCGGAGCGGAGGAGAGAGAGAGGCAGGAGGCAGGAATTATGCAGCGAGACTCATTTATTTAATTAATTAACAGCTCTTTTATAGGATAATCTTCTCATAGTTTAATTGGTCAATTTTCTAACCACCCCTCTGAGGTGATTGGTTGAAACTATAGTGAAAATATTTTCTCTTCTTGTTCAAAGCAATTCACAGGTGTCCATAGTTTATGAAATTCTACTGATAGCTTGTCCTGGTTTGGACAGGTGTCTACTAAGGAAGGCAGGAGTCCCCCTCCCACCCTGGAATGGAAAAATGTAACCCCCTGCCTCCCGAACTATTATAATTTTGAAATTGAGGGGCTTTCAGGCAAATATATGAGAAATAGGAATAACAGGTCTTTACTTATATATATATATATATATATGTGTACAACAAGGCAAAGCAAAAACAGTAATAACTAAGGCAGTAACAAGCAACAGAAAATCAGACCCCAGTGACAGCCGCCGGGGCTGNCACACACAAAAAGAAAACCTCCTCAACCCCCAACATAGCTTCTGTGAGAAACTGAAATTTCACACAGGATTAGAAAGCGGCAAGAAAAATCCTTGCAAGCAGCCTTTTTCGTACCCACATGTAGGTCTTCTTCAGTCAGCATTTAGAGGCCATATCCCAACTTGCACTTTAGGTATTGAGGACCTGAAGTTCTTAAAGGCAAACACATTCTCAAAATGAAAAAGCATTCGCCAAAATTATATGTGCATACTTAATGTTCAAATCGTAAAAGCTTTAAAACTAGGTATGGGTTTAGTGTTGAGTTTTGGATTTTGAAGAGAGGCAGGTGGGAAAGTTGGACCTCTTCAGATTTTTTTTTTTTTAATCATCAAAATCTGCTGAAGCACTCTGAGTGTGTGCTGTGTAAGAGATCACTGTTAATTTTGGACTGGTTATAGCTTTTTATTTGTTAGTGTTTACTGTTTGATGTGTAGGAGGAAGAATAGGGTCGATGTTTTATATTGATTTTCATCAGTAACACTCAGAGGTGCTAACTGAAACTGTGCTGTGCATTTCCAAGGGGTTACTGCAATTTATCACAGTTCATTAGATCATAAATTCTTTGAAGCTAAGGGCTATCTTTTTGATGTTTGTACAGCCTCTAGAATAATGAGAGAGAGGCTGAAGGTGCTACCCTGATGCAAATAGTCATAGATCAAAGCTCAGAATAAGTAGGCAACAGAAGACCTTGGACTTCTCTCATGAGCTTTCTTCTCAGTTGGGATAATTAAATGATAATGCAGATAAGAAATGGGTGACTTATTATCCTCATCTTAAACATAAGGAACTGAGGTAATACTGAAGGTTTTCTACGAATCTGCCCCAAATCTCTGTTCTCAAATCAGATCCCAATTTCTGAACTCTGCTTTCATGTCTTGAGCTCAAGATTAATTGTCTTCTCAATATCTGCTCTCTTACTGGAAAGGATTAGGTTGCTATTTAGGGAAGATTCCAAATCCTTATATGAAGGATTTTAAAATAGCATTTTCTGATTCTATGTTCACCTAATGATGAGTATTGCTATAATGATCTAGACTAGATTAATTTTTGCCACTTCAGCACCAGATTGAGGTCTTTTATTGAAAGACATAATATTTTTTATGAAGTAAGAAGTGAAAGCCAATATTTTTGTTGGATTAATTGCCATTGTAAAATATTTTACAGATTACTTTCCATCTCAGTTATATTCTCTTAAACAGTTCATCCCAGATGTCCATCTCATCTGCTTGTGGATCTAAGGTCGTGATAATGGTGGTTTCACTTCATATCTGATGTTGTCAGGTTGAAATAGTTGCTGTGAAGTATTTTTGTATTTTGCTAAAATAATCAGTCTAATAACAAAATTCAGTTTTCTAATTTCTACTGTTCAGCAGGAAGAATATTTCCTCTGTTTAAATAGTGTTCTGCACATTTGTTAAATGGTAACATAGAGACAGTTCTTTCTGTTCAAAATACTATTTTAAAATAAATGACTCTCATCCTAACCAGATTTTGAAAACACTGTTATTAATATTCTTCAAGTTCCTGAAGGCCAGGTGTTGAATTACCGTGATCACATCTGTTTTATAACTGTCTTTCATGACAGGTAATGTATAAAAAAGAGAGTTTCTTCTTAAAAAAACATATTAACGACAGAATATAGACAGGCTCATGAAACAGAAATCATCACAGAGAAGACACTTCCAATTCCCTGGAGGAAAAGTGAAAGATCCAGTACAGCTACACCAACGTAAGAAGTGCTTTTCTTGTTGAGGCCCATTGCCTGAGTAGGGCTTGTGTCCAGAGTCTGTAATGGAATCGAAGAGGAGGGATTCAGAGTAAGGCCTGAGTTCTGTGCAGCAGGACATTCACAGTGAGGCAGAGCTATGTTAAGGGTACATTCCCAGCCTTTGAAAGAAAGATTTCCAACATGTTTGTATTTTCCCATGAAAATCTTGAATGTAATTCCCAAAAAACCCTTGAATAGCTTATCTTGTGCTGTGGTCATGAACCCGTAGTAGATGAAAACGCTGTCGCACTGCTGTGGTTGAAGTGCCATTTCCTCTCCAGCCTCTGCCCTTCGTTTGCTTTATCAGTTTCCCTCCCAGCTGTGCTGTCTTGTTGCTGCTGCCCCCTTTCAGTCCAAGAAATCAGAGCACCCAGAACCAGTGCAGATTGCCATGCCCTTTTTCTTTTATTCCAAGGTACCCACTTAAAGATATTTTGTCAGAATTTCAAACGTGATGCAGTTTTAAGGGCACAGCTACTGCCTCTGTTTTGTCCCCTGTGTTTTTATGTGCTGCATGGACCTTCTCTCTCTGCAGAATTAGTTCCTTCCACAAGTAACTAATTTGACTTTGACTTGGCTATCCCAGTCAAATATTCTCTGAAAATTTCTGAGGGTATTCTGTGAATATAACAAGTTAGAAAGATGTCTATGTGTGTCATTTGTATAAAATTACCAACACATTTAAAGAAGTAAATGGAGCTTAGGAAGTAGTTTCTAGGAGCAAAGAAAAAAATTCTTTTTTAGTTGAACACAGACATTTTCTTGTCCACTTTTACCAAGATACTGGTATTAATTTCTGTGAATATAGCATTTAATTTAGTATATTCTTGTAGGTTATCCATGTGATTATGGATTACACCTTGCATACTGACTCAACATATTTTCCCACTGAAGTTACTTTACTAATGAAACATTAGGCTTATTCTTTCTTTACAAATTAAGTGGTTCTCAGTAAAGGAAATTTACAGTTTAGAAAAAAAAACAAAACCAACCAACCAAAGAAAAAACAACAACAAAGGTGTTTCACACTTCATGTTCCTGTCCTTTAGTACTCCTCAGCACCTGCATCTGTCCTGTGGTGTCTATTATCTTGCCCACAGAATGTATATATATTATAATACTAGAATTTAAAGAGCAGATGATCTTCTTTGGTGATGATAGATTTAAAAAAAAATAAATTGAGACTATGTTCAAAATTTGGTTTCCTTGAAAAGCCTGGCAAATTTTATATTATATTTCCAAGCTGCTAAACGCTAGCTGCACACAGTCATGACTCTTTCTTCAGAATAGCTCATTTCTGGTGTGCTGCTTGTCCTCTGTTTGACAGCACATCGATTCTCTGAATCAAGAATTAAATCAGGAGTCATTTATTCTAATTATGGTGCAGTAAGCCTTGCAGTATTAAAGGTCCTGATCCAGAAGCAATGCAGTGTCCTTAAAATAGGCAATTTCTTATTTCACATTAAACTGGAAAATGTCTTTAATAAACTGAGAGTCATGGACAATAGTTATTTGTTCCTGTTACTGAGGCTATTTGTGTTGGAATGAGGATTTTGTTCCTTGCTGTGACTTCTGTTTTTTGTCCCACAGGGAATTCTTGTTTCTGTGTTTAGAATGTCATTGCATGTTGCTATGGCAAAAGTGTGATAGTACAAGTTCAGTATTATGTTAGTCAAGGACAAGGGAGGTAGAAATTAGATCAAAATAAACTTTAACCACAAAATGGGAAATGTCTGTGGAATTTCTTCTCTGCTTTCTAAGATATTTTAGTATTTTCCAGTACAAAAGAATAACTTCAATATTTTTAATTGTATTTATTAATATATAGATACACTATAAATGTATGTAAATCCATTACAATTTCTTCCAGAACCCATAGAATTTATTTGCATTGAGCAGAAGAAGGCAGTAAGAATTTTGTGTCCAACTTCAGAATTGCACAATCCCACCTTGAACTGGCACAGGGAAACTCCTGGCTGGTCTTGTACGTGTTGTTATGAAAGAAAGAATCTGAAGCCTGTGCTCAGAGCCCTTCCTAACGATGAACTCATCTGGGAAACATCTCTTGGAAGGAGCAGCCGCTCTGTGTGGCGTCACGGCCTGTTTGCTCCCCTGGCTCAGAGGTGCACCCTAGAAGTTCTGAGTGCATCAAAATGCTCCCAGTTTTAGAAAGCTTCACCTTATTGGTAGAGCAAAGTGGTTTTGCCAGTCTTCTGCGTTAAGGTAGCTTTTGTTATCTCATACTGGACAGCATATCTTGGTTCTTCATACGGGCTTTCTGCTGTCTCAGTTCAGTTTTCACTCTACTTGGGGAGGTTTCGTTTGATAGGCCTAATATTTCTCACAGCAAAAAAAGTCATCAGGACAGACGGAGCTTAACAGAGCTCAAGCTTCAGCTTGCTGTATTTTGTAAAATAAGTGAGATAGTTGCAGAATGCTAATACAGAGCTGACCAGTGGGTGCTGCATTCAGAGGAACAGTGGGGTAATGAAAACCAGGGTGTTAATTCAGCAGTCACGCTAGGACAGCAGCTCTGGGTGACTTATGCTGGATGTTCCCGTTGCTGTGAGAATACCAGCACTTGGGATCTTCATCTTGCTGTTCCTTTAATTGTAGCATTTTACTGCAGAGGTGTGTGTTTTTTGAGGGGCCAGTGGATGTGGAAATCTGTCCTTCCCATAGGGGAGTGCTGAAGATGGTCTTTAACCTCAGCTTGGGTAGAGTAGTCAGTTTACACAAGCACTAACAATTAAATGTTTTCTCCTACAGCAGGGCAGTGATGTTCCTACTGAATGGCCAGTGTTGCTGGCTGGCATCTGCAGAGGTTAAGGGGGAAGTGAAGCAAAGGGGCCTCTGTGTTCTGAAGTTTCTAACACTACATTTCACATCTGTACAAAGAATGTAGGAGTTGCAATTTTGTCTTGCGTTTAACAAAACTTAAATCACTGCACTGGCATCTGGTTCATGAAAACAAAAAGAAAAAAGCAGCAAATGATATCAAATTTGTTACATTAAGATATCTGAAAATATCTAGGACTTAATGAAAAATAGTGGTTTAGTACATTTAAGGGCCTAGTTGGACTTCACTATTTTCATGAAGAAATGATGCTTGAGTTAAATCCAGTTGCTGTGGTGCAGAACTAGGTCTGTCTAATAATGGACTTGTAAAGCTGAAAAATCTGTCCACTCTGTTATTTACTTCTGAAGCTGAAAATTTCATGTATAAAACAGTGAATATGAATTCTTTTTAGGTGGCTTTCTTCAGTGAAGGTAAATAAAACGTTTTTTTTTACTGGAAACAATCCTTTCAGGAATATAAATTTTCCAAATTGAGGCAGTCAAGCAGTGGGATATGTCTTCAGTGAGTATCAGAGGCTTTTCACATTTGAATATCCTTTCTAAAGGAAGTGTCAGGTTTCATAATTAGGTCTGTTTGTCCTATCTTGATACAGAATGGTTCTTGTGCACGCCTTCACTGAGTGTTGGTTCAGCAATGAAAATCCTTACAGAACTAAAGATGTGCTGCATTTTAAGACTGACCAGTCAGTTTAGAGCTGCCAGTTCTTAATTCTTGGAGGTCACAAACTAAGTGGAATCTAAACTAATATGAGAGTAACAACAGAGGGTTGCAGAAGCCAGCAAGGATGTTACTGAGCGTGTGTAGTGGGAGGGCTCAGTCATTTTCCATGCAAGTCAGAAGCAATTCAGGCCACATATAGGGTCAAGCCAGATCACATTAGTCAGTACTATGCTCATCTGATGGATTTTTCTCCTGCTAGTTATCCTTAAACTTTCAGGCAGTATCCAGATATGCCACAGGAGGCTCTGCAGAGTTGGTGAGTTAGTGGCAGAGAGAGACAGTGATGTGATGGCATTGTTTGGTGTTAAGTGTCAGTGGTTTGTGAACTGAAGCAAAAGAGCTGTAATCACTTGCGGATGGTGCCTTTTGGTTACTCCCAAAGATATCATCCTGCTGCAATAACAGGGTCTGACAGTTTCTACTACCAAAAAAAAATTAATCAGTTCATGTGTAAAAAGCCAAAACTGGAAACACGGAGTATGTCCAAATTTAAGCACAATAGATAAATTTTGGAAATGTGTCATTCTATAGTTTACTCCTTCTTTTTGTTCAACCTCTGAGCACAGGATTCTTGCATGTGAAGGCTAAAGCACGGTGTAGCACAAATGAGGAAAGAATGCTATCAAAAGAACCTGTGTGACCCAGTCTCAGCCAGGGAATATATGATGAGAAATTGATTTCCAGTGATGAATTTGCTTTCACTGCCATATTCTCCTGCCCTTGTTTATTACATGCCAAATGTTATCCTTGATTTTATTTATCAGGTATAAGAAGTACACCTGGGATTAAAAGGAAAACAGGCCTTCAGCATGATATACTACTAGTATTAGCACCACTGCCATTTGGGCATGGGCAAAATGTTCCATTTTTAAGCCCTTTTCCCATACATCAAAGTTTTTTTACGAATCTTCTAAAAGTGACTTTAGGTTGCTGGCCTTTTTCGCTCCAAGCTGGAAAATCCCCAGGTCATATCCCTATTACCCTCCTGCTGCTGCTTCCTCATTTAGAGCAGGAGTGAAGGGTCAGGTCCAGCTAACAAGTGTGTGGAGCAGAGCCAGGGGAGCGTTCTTTGCTGGCCAGTGCCGGAGGTGGGAGTCAGGCTGGGGGTAGCTGTGCTGTTCTCAGCCTGTGCCTGCAGTCTGGGTAGTTTCAGGGTGGCTGATGCTGGTGTGTGCAATGGGAGGTCAGGGCACACCCCCAGCACCGCCCCAGCTCCTCTCTAATCTTCAGGTTCAGTCTGGCAGCTCTTCAGGGCACGGTTCAGTTTGAGGTGTGCTTCTGAAGAGCTGGGGAGATTGATGGACTGAGGAAATGCTGGATGTTTTCTCCTTTATAACTGGTGTTTTCTGTGGTGACAGTCTTGACAAGGTACACGTGTTACCTTTTCTACTCTTTCTGTATTCCAGCCTGCTCTTATTTCCCTTGTGCTGGTCCTAGCTGTATTAGCATTGTTTTATCTTTAGAGTTAGATGGTTTAATGCAGAGCACAGCTTTGATAGCTGTGTTGCAATCTGATTTGATTTTTGATTTTATCCCTGTTCATAGCCCCCTTAGCATGCGACCACACGGATCTCTCTGGAAAAGGTTTAAATTTTCATCATTTACCAAGTGTGTCCTAAGTCTGGCATTCTGCTTTACTCACAAGCTGGTTTTGGTAATACAAATGTATAATCCTATGGTATCCTTTTTCTGTGCCACTTTCCCTGCTGGCCGCAGTGGAACTTGAGGAGGAATGTGATCTGGTGTAATTATTCCATTCTTTGGCCTTTAAGGTTACACCAAGCTGGATTCAGCTCCCTTGGACCACACATCAGATTTCTTCCAGTAGGCAGCTGTATAGTTTCTCTTCTTACCACATCTGACCATGGGTTAGGAAACAGGTCTAGGCAGGATTAGGGCTGCCGCATGTCCTCAGTTTCTCAGGTATCTTTTCCAGAATATTTCTAGGTATTCCCGTTTCCAGACATTTGGGCAGAAGCCGCATCCAGGTGAGGTGCACTATGCCAGAGAAATGTCTGTTGTCTCTATCTGTCAACTGTTCAAAGATATATTGAGCTTTAGTTATCAAATAATGTTCTTTGTTATTTATTAATAGATCCACACTGAAAGACTAAAATGGCTACTTGTACATTTGATGGTGGAGAGCTCTTAATTACTGCACTTGCAGAGAATAGAAGAAAGTATGAATTAAACCAGTGGAGCTTTTTGAATCTAATTATGTTACAATCCTTTCTCTATAGCTTTTTTTTTCTCCCCAAACATTTCAGTAACTTATTAAATAGATTGTTCTTTCTTCATGTCTTAATTACTGTAAATATTTGCTGTTGATGGATGAAATACCTGGTAATGTTTGATTTCCATTAGATGACCCTTTCTTTTTTTTTTTTTTTATGTTTTTAATTGTGCATTCATCTTCCTTTTTTGCCAATAGTACTTGAACACTCCCTCAAAAAATGCCTAGAATTTTTTTCCTGTGTGAGGGCCACCAGTTGTGCAGAACATTAGATGTCAGACAAGCAGGGGGTATTCAGGGAATGTGCTGATATCTGTGCCACTTTGCTGCCTCATACTCCCATGTGGTGAGTTGGATTTCTGCTCTCACTTGAGTGGCAATCATGCCTGGGAGTTGTTTTAAAGGTGGCACTGGGAAAGTGCTCCCCAAAGGGGAAAAATCCAAACATTTAAGTGCTCTGGCAAAAACATGTATTTGTAGAGAACCAAGGAAGCAGCTGCAGGTGAAAAAGTGGACTGTGGGGTGGGAAAAGAGAAGGAACCCAAAATACAAAGTGTTGTTTGTTCTATGGTCCATGCTGTCCTTCTGCTCTTTGAGTGATGGAGAAGGCTCACACGTGCAAGGCTGAGCGGAAACTCTGCCTGGGCTTACGCAGTGTTAACAGCTTAGACATTTGTTCAGAACTGGTCCCACTTCTCTTTCATTCCTGTTTTATACACTGTTGTTCTGGTGCTATTGCAATGTGGAAACATTTGTCTTCCTTTCATCAGTAAATCAGCATCCCTGTAGAATGTAGAAGGAAGAAGGAGCTAATTTGTCAAAAGCTGGCAGCAGGTATCTGGTAATTTTGCATTGCTTTTTTTCCTTTCTTTATTGTATGAGTTTGGTAAGTACCGTTTTCATATAATCGCATTTAAGTCTGCATAAAAGAGAACCTTTAATGTTCAGGGATTTCAGAGAAAAAAAGAAATGTGGCACTCGGAAACACTGGGGGTTTTTTTAAGATTGAAATGTGATGACAAAGGAAAACAGATGTTGTTTTATTTTTAAAAATATCCTACACTGCTCTCTACTGGAAGAGTGGAAGTCTACATTAAATATTCAGAAGTGCTCCTAAAAGTATTTCCTAATAAAAAGTCAAGTTTATTAATTTTTTTTTAGTCTGGTAAAGCTAACTTTTCCTAAGCATGGATAGAGGGGTTTTTTCCCCCTCCTAAGCTTTGAAGAAAAGCACCTGGATATGCTTTGCATGTAAAGCCAGTAAAATGTTGAGGGTCAAAAT
Source organism: Mystacornis crossleyi (assembly GCA_013400655.1). NCBI lineage: Eukaryota > Metazoa > Chordata > Aves > Passeriformes > Timaliidae > Mystacornis > Mystacornis crossleyi. The sequence goes on along the minus strand of VYZQ01006882.1, from coordinate 57,123 downwards.
CTAAGCTGCCGGGGGAAGAATTACTGGAGAGTTTCCTGCTAATGTCAAGGCAAAAAAGTGAACTGCTAACCTAACAAGTCACCTGGCCTTACTAAGACCTGTTGGGCACATCAGAACAGCAGCAGACTTGTCAGAACTGTAAAAGATTCTGGATGCCTGAAGTTGTCTAATGTTTGAATTGACTTTTGATCCAGCAAAGTAAAAGATTATTTACCTTTTCTTTTAATAGTTTCTCCAGCCAAAGTACAACCCTAAAAGCAGTTATAATAATTTCACAATGGAATTAGACCAAAAAAGATGTCTCGTTCGCATTAATGTATAGGTAAATTTCACCTACATTTTGAAAAGCATATTCCCCGTAGAGGGTCTGTCTGATAGCTTGTTATGTAAGAGCCCTCCCGGCCATTACAGGGCTGAATTTTTGCTCAGTTGCTGTCAGTGATAAAACCTCTGTTGATTTAATATGTTGAAACAGTGTCTGTTAATTCTTTGCAGCTGCATTATCTTGAAAATCTTTGCATGTGGAGTGAACACATCTGGTTGTCTGCTAATATTAGATTTTAAACAGTTTGATCTGAGGTGTTTATCTTGTATATGGCTGGCCAACAGCACGCTTTCTTAATGGCAAACATCACTGTACATTAAAGAAACACCTAAATGGTTCTGACTGATAAGATTTGTTGGCCTCATAAGAGTTATTTCTGATTACAGACAGCTGCAAGTGAAATGAGAATTAGTAATATATTAGAAAAATACCCTTTCATCCGTTTTGTAGGGAATATGTTTGGAAGAATGGCAGACTGCAGTGAAGAACGTGTGGTAAAGAAAATTTTTTTAGCTTGCTTTACGTTATACTAAATGTTAAATGTCATCTTCCAACTTCTTGAAGTATCCAACAAAAATTCAGTATCATCATGATGAACTTACTTTTAATACTAAACAACAGGTAAATATTTGAGTCTAGTGGCATGCCTAAGTTATGTATCGTGTCTGTTTGAATTGGCTTATTATGCATGGAGTACACCAACCTCAAGAATAATATTTTTGCTAGTTACAGACAGTAAATAGTTGTAGCAGTCATATGTAAACATTCTTCAGCTGCATTATGTGTTTGAGCACATTACTTATGTAAAGAACACTTAAGCATTTAATGCATTTATTAGTTTGCATTTAGGATTAATAGTGAATGATCCAAGGGGAAACAGTTATTCTCTGTTTCTCTCTTCTGCAGTGAAGTGTAGGAGTTGTGTTAGCTTGACTCACAGGAACCACTTAGTTTTCATGTGCTGGTCGTTCTGCATGAGTCGGATTGCAGAAGGGAACCTCAAATGCTGAAAAAAAACACTGACTTGCCACGTTGCCGTCTAAAACTCTGGATCAGTATTGCTCCCTAAAGGAGCCTGGGCTTGAAGAGGGGAGTTTCATATTTACCCCTTATGCCTTGAAATTTTTGTTGCAGAAGCTCTTCCATGATGAATACTTGTATTATTCATGCCACAGGTGGACAAAATTCCTGATATAACAAATATTTGTTCTCTGTGTTTGTGTGAGATTTGGTGAGAAAAACGTGCTGAAAAGACTGCAATGAAATGGCCACCTCTCCATTTCACAAGGGTGGTGAGCTCGTTGTTGGTGGCTTCCCTTAGAAATCCCGGTGGCGCTGTGTCCGCTGTGCCAGGGATCGTACAAACGTCACAGTGACCTTGGCAGCTGAAGCCCCAGCTTTGCAAATACATCTGTTTGCTTAGCTTAACTATCATGAGTAATGCCACAGTAATTGGTACCTAATATTAAACAGAAAATGGTGATAGATGACATGGAAAAGGTACAGAGCAGATGAAAAAGCAAGCAATAAAAGGCCTCTAGTTAAAACGTTAGCTGTTTGTTAAACCTATATTGCATAGTCATTCTTTTGTTACAATTAGAAAATAATCTGTCTTGGTTTGGAATTCTGTCTATATTTTTCTCCAAACAGAACAGTCCAATTAATATAAATATTCAAAATATCTTCCCTTAATTGCTGGTTTTCTTTTTGTTACTCTTACCAAGAAATAAAGAAGGGAGGTTGAGCACAAAATGTGTATGCATGAAATGTTTAAGCAATTTGAACACGGTTGAATTAAAAAAAAAAATACAATTGCAATTAAAAAAGATAGAAATAGATACAAACAGCGCAATCCATAGTATGGCCTTGTAATTTTTGTTTGGTATTAGCACTTAAGCTACAAATCTTCTTTGTACATCTGGATTAAAACATGTCTTGCTATATTTTCCTATGCTTAATAATTTAATGTGCACAAGCGTCAATTCCACATCCAGTTCAAAACTGCTGAGAGTAATAGAAATTTCAGTGATGATGTTTAATATCAAAATCAACACTCATCTGGAAGAGAGTGACTTAGGGAATTTTGGTGGGTTATGTTCTATAAGTGCTGATATAAGGCTCATGGTGTTTCTGTATTCTCTGAGTCTTGATTGTTTATTTTTTTCGTAACTTATTGAGCAAACACAGTTTTTCTTCAGGTTTTGTCAGTCTTTTAAACTGCTTTAAGCAGTTTATCTTTCTGTTTAGAAGTCTACTTCTCCCTCCCCTCCATGATCATAAATGGTAATTTCTGGCTTGGTGAACATTACTATAAGCTTTAAAATTCAGTGATATCTAACAGATTCCCCAGCTGTGGCAGAAGCTTAATTTGATGCTTACATTTTTCTGACGCAGTAGAGTGAATTAGCATGAGGTACAAGCCCCTGAGAAAGCTGTATTTGTGGAAGGTACTGTTTGTGAAAAGATTGGTCTGCTGCTGGGTTTTACTGAATACAGCAAAGAAACCTTCATCCTTCTTGGACTGTGAGGTAGAGGAGAGAGCTGGGAGGGGAGTTATGGAGAAATGACTCTATTTCTTTCTTAGCTATATCACCGTTCGGTCATTTGAATGGAAGTGAGTAAATAAAAAACGTAGGACAGCCCTGTGCCCTTCTGGAGAAGTAGCTGCAGTGAGGCAGCATAACCTGGGGCATCTCTTTGTGTGCGTGACCCAGTTCCACAGGAGGCCTGGCCCTAAAGCTGTCTTGAGAAGTACTGGGCTGCTTACACTGACACCGGTACTGCCGGCTTGAAAACAACACAAATATTAGGAAACAGCTATGGATGAAGCCTCTGTCTCAGCTGGCAGCTTCTCCATGGGCAGCAGTGACCTGTGCTCTGCTCACTGAGCCTTGTCCACACCTGCAGCTGTTGTTTGCTGTGTTTAGGCAGGATTCCTGCTCTGTGTATCACGTGCCTTGACCTGCTCACAAACTGGCAGCAATTATACTTCTGCCTCTTGGGTTCTGCCAGGTGTGGTGGATTTAAGTATGCTTGTGTCCGGATACCTGGTAATGTTGGTGTTTCCGCCTTCTTCTCAGACTCTCATCTGACCTTACCCACCGGTTTGGGGGTTTTTTTGCGCACATATATTCACTCACCTTTCCCTTTCTGTGTCTGCCACGTGCAGTATCCATAATGTCCAAGAACCCTTCTCCCTCCTCTGTATGCATCTTGTGCAGATATCGCATTTCCAGGCAAGATCACCCCCTTGGTATAAAGTCATTGGAGATGTTGCATTAAAGACATCAAATCAATAGCAGAGCCTTCTGCTTTGTTATTCCAAACCCTTGGTCTCCTGGCCGGAGAACTGGAATAGTAGAGAATATTGACAGCAGATGTGCGGGTGTTTTGATTTACACAGAGTTGCATGCAAGGTGGCATCCTATTTCAGAGTCAGTAGCAAATGTCTAGTGAGGCCTCATTATTGGTGGAGCTGCACAGTTTCTTTGCAGGATTACCTTGAGCACACTGACTACACTAAACATGTTCAGAAGGTTTAATAGAACTAAAAGCTTCAGAGTTGCTCTGTTGAAATTGTCTGTATCTTGGTAAATTTAAATTCCTTTTGAAACAGCTAGGACTTAAAAATTGTACACATCTCTGTGTGTCATGGTACACAGAAAACTGTGCTTTGGGGAAAAAGGGAGGTTGGTTTTTTCCTAGCCTTATTTTAGCATATACATGTACATGGTGTCACTTAACTGTACTTCAGTGTGAAAATTAGGCAATTGAAGACGAATTAGTGTATTACACAGATGGGTTTCAGGCAGAATTACCATACCTTTTGTAACAGTAGAATAGAAGGCAAGTGTGACTGTACAGAACATAAAAGCATTTCAGTGTGCAAATAAAGAAATTATAAGGTTCCTTTGCAATATTATGCTTTAGATATGAAAAGATATGTTTGGTTTTCATTAAAACCTTACTTGGTAAAAATATGAACTGTAATACAAACTACTTGAATATGACTCTTGTTTTATGTAAGCTGGAGCCTGGTTCCTGTAAATCCATAAAATTACTATACCAAGCAACTCTGAGAGGAAAATTAGTTCTTTTAGTTTATCTTACATCTTGTATGAACGTCTAAGTGGCATAGTCCAAACGATTGGCTCTTGTTGATCCATGGGAAGTATCACCCATCCATATTTTGTATGCATTTTTTCATTATTTTCTAAAAAGATAGTGGTAATTTCCCTGTGGAAAAAGGTACTTTAACCTCTAATTTACAGATTTTTATAGGATGTTTTTAAAGTCGATTTTTTTAATGCTAGTATTAGTTTAGAATTTAATTCTTGTTATTTTTTTTATTAGAAATACCTGTGTGAAGATTTTTTCATCAACTACTGAAACAATTGCCTTTCCAAAATGCTGGTTGGAAATAATTGGAAAATAAGATTACTCGAGCTGATGAGGCCTTTAAATGCATAACTTACTGCTCACAAATTACAATCTTTTCAGTTTCTTG
>VYZQ01006882.1:20702-41209 GCA_013400655.1 Mystacornis crossleyi | reverse complement strand
AGGGTGCTGGGTTTTTTACCAAGTATGTGGTGTTTATCAGCTATTGGGAGGCATTAATCAGTAATGAAGTGTCTGGGTAAGTCCTGTTATTGTGTGAAGTTAATAGGATTAATTATAAATTGTTTAGCCATTAAATGTCCAAGAAGTATACCTTCAAAATGAGGAATAAAATTGGAAGGGAAAAACAGGTTCATTTTGTGCTTTTAGGGTGGTTCTCCAAACCAGTTAATAATTTGCCATGAATGAAACTGCCTATAAGCAAAATGCAGTAAAAGAGATTGACAGTCATACTGTGTAAAGCAGTTGTGTTATGGGAAGATTTCCCAAGCACTAGTTGGCAATGGATCAGAGCAAAAATCCAAACCCTGAACTATCACTTGAATGAATAATTAATTGTAATCAGTGCTTTTAAGGATTTGTGGGAGAGGTGGCAGTTGGCTACAGCCGAGCACTTCACTATCACAAGGCGATTCAGGCTTGTGTCTTCCAGGTCTGATAGGACAGCACCCTTGGTGACATCCTGGACTCTTGATGGCACTAAAAGCCACTGTCACCACTGACTTCTGACACGGGGTGTTTGTACTGATGGGGAATTATACACCCACTTTATTCTCAGAGGGGAATGGTGAGGATAATATGTTCAAACAGCGCCGAAGCAGAGACTCCAACTCCTGGCCTTTAGAGGATCATCATCCTTATTTATGCATTGAAAATGCCATTCTAGGCTATCAAAGACTCGAGAGAAAAAGGGCAATCACATACATTTGCTAAGAAAGGTACCCAAATTTAGGGCACTCCTTAGCTGTCATGCAGGAGCAAGTTTGAGATACTGTGCTGATTTTATAGGCAATGTTCATGAGAGAGAGAAAGGTAAGTCTAACATCTAGAAAAGGAGATGGAAAAAGATGGAAAATATATTGAATAGGACACATTACCCAACCCACTCATATAAAGTGCTGTCTAGCCATCACCTAGTGGGCTGCTGGCAGATAAATTCTGAGAATAAAGTAGATCAAGTACATCTTAGGTGTTGGCAACTGCAGTGCTTTCAAACTGACCCTGTTAAAAACAACTTAAAGGAACATCTGGAAGTACCCTCCGTGCANTCTATTAAATGTCTTTTTAAAAAAATTAAAATATGCATATGGAATGGCACGCCTTAATAAAAATACAGGGATTGATGTGTATTATAAGTTTATATATGCAAGACATGGGCTTGAAGCTAAATAGGCAGATGGGAAAAGGATGTGCTGCAAGAGGCATATACATGATGCTGAAGAGACAGAACTTGAAATTATATTTTCTTGACTTTCAGCTAGTTGCTTTTCACTAGTAAGATATTCTGTATGAACCTTTATAAAATATTTGGCCAGTGACTGTAGCAGTCCTGGATGTTGAAATGCAAAATGGGTATTGAGATTTAAGACTTGGTTTTCAGAATGGTATAGAGAGGTTTAGGTGGGGACAGTTGTTGTGNGTTGGCTACAGCCGAGCACTTCACTATCACAAGGCGATTCAGGCTGGTGTCTTCCAGGTCTGATAGGACAGCAGCCTTGGTGACATCCTGGACTCTTGATGGCACTAAAAGCCACTGTCCCCACTGACTTCTGACACGGGGTGTTTGTACTGATGGGGAATTATACACCCACTTTATTCTCAGAGGGGAATGGTGAGGATAATATGTTCAAACAGCGCCGAAGCAGAGACTCCAACTCCTGGCCTTTAGAGGATCATCATCCTTATTTATGCATTGAAAATGCCATTCTAGGCTATCAAAGACTCGAGAGAAAAAGGGCAATCACATACATTTGCTAAGAAAGGTACCCAAATTTAGGGCACTCCTTAGCTGTCATGCAGGAGCAAGTTTGAGATACTGTGCTGATTTTATAGGCAATGTTCATGAGAGAGAGAAAGGTAAGTCTAACATCTAGAAAAGGAGATGGAAAAAGATGGAAAATATATTGAATAGGACACATTACCCAACCCACTCATATAAAGTGCTGTCTAGCCATCACCTAGTGGGCTGCTGGCAGATAAATTCTGAGAATAAAGTAGATCAAGTACATCTTAGGTGTTGGCAACTGCAGTGCTTTCAAACTGACCCTGTTAAAAACAACTTAAAGGAACATCTGGAAGTACCCTCCGTGCATTGAGTGTGGAAGTGAGTGTAGAAACAGCGGGGTGTGGAAAACCCACTGATGTTCCCTGCTCAACAACCAGGCAGCTGCTAAACTGAAAGTGTTCACGTTTCTGCTGCTCTCATAGAAATCTCATGTAAAAGCTTCAATTAAGTGCATAAAAAGCAACTAGAAGTTACAGGGGAGCATGGTAAGTAATTTTAAAATACTTTTTCCTGAGTTTTAGGAGCATTCTATTATGTGAAGTTAGAAATGCTGGTCCGTGACCACCTGAGACTCTGGGAATGGTTGGTGTTGTTTATGGGAAGCTTTTTGAAGAAGGAAGGAAACATGTGGAGGGAGTTGAGAGAAAAAGAAAATTAATAAAAACAAATAAACTTACTCTTAATGTGATTGCTGTTGTGTTTTTCATGTTTCAGTTTGCAAGACATATCAAGAAATCTGAAGGCCAAAAGACGCCCAAAGTTGAGTTACAAATCTCAATCTATGGTGTAAAAATTCTAGATCCAAAAACAAAGGTAAGAAACTTGCGTGGGTTTCTTTCATGCTAAACTAGTAAATACTTGTTTTGCTGTTTTTATTGGTTTTTATTTTCTTAAAGTATTATAACAAAAGCCATTCTGTTGATGGAAAAAATCTTCTAAAATACCAGATTTTGTTATAGCACATGGGTGACACCTTCCCAGGAAGGTACATGATAGTCCTGAAGCCAGACTGTATCTAATGTGGTGTTAAATTTTCTTTATCCTTTCACAGCAGGAATATTAAACTTTGAGGAAGATGAAAACAATATGCTAAATAAATGTTAACAGTGTGGGTGATAAAAACCTTTCCCTACGTATTTGGAATATTGAATTTGAAAGAACTTTTTGTTCCTGCTTCTTAATTGTGGAGTAATTGCTGCATTCAGGCAGTGGCACTGCCTTTTCTCCAATGGTATCTGTAGTTCAAAGCTACAGCTGCTGGCAGCCCATTTTTGCTTCAGACTCTTGACACAACCAGAACTCAACAGTTCTTACGTAAGGAGAGGGGACAAGAAATATCCCTGTCAACTTTAATTGCAGTTTTTGCATCTTCCTTAGATGCCATAGGGCAGATGGGGGTGCTAAACCCTGTATCCTGGCAAAAACTGTTTTAAAATAACAGTTCAAAATGCCAAGAGATCTTAGCCTTCCTGCAGAGATTAACAGAAAGCTGTGGGATGTTCCTGGGAGAGTAGGAACATTCTAATCTGTTAGCAATGTTGTTATTTCAACTCGAGTAGTAATCAACTGTGAGGAGTCTTTTTATCTCCCCCACTTAGTTTCTTGTAGCTGCATGTAAATTTGAATCAAGTTTTCCTTCTTTTTGCACCGTTTATAAATGCTTTAGGAAATTCAATTTCATTTTATCAGCACTAATTAAAGTCTTTTTTGCAGTGTGTTCTTGAAACAAAGCACTTCAGTGTGTTGCAGAGGAGGATTGGGTTTCAGTCTCATAGTGACTATTAATGGCAGTAGGAACAAGAGGCCAGCTCACATATCAGGACCTGATTCTATACTTGGCACTCAAAAAAAGGATTATAGAAATGTGGTTCTGTCCTCTAATGATATAAGATAGTTATATGGATCTGTAAACCTCACAGTGCCAGGGAGGTTTATTATTTCTGTGCGTTAAAGAGCTACAACAGGACAGAAATTTGGGACATGGGAGAAATGGAATAGTCAGAAGAGCAGCTGTAAAGACTGAGAAAATGAACTCAGTTGGGGCAAGGGGAAAAGATTGCCCATAGGGTGCATTTTTTGAATATGTGGCTGTGTGCAGCAAGGGTATGGCCTTGTTAATGGGTTTGCAGCAAGCTGGGAACCCCAGTGCTGCGCAGAGACTTTCTTTTTTAATAGATAATAGTTCACATCTAAACGACATACTTTCCTTTAAAGCAAATACTGCTTTCCCACGTAATAAGCCAAATAAAATAAAATACCAAGAAGAGACTTGTTGAAGAAAAACACCAAAAAAAAAAATATAGTTGAGATAGTTTATTTCAGTCTTGTCAAGCTCTCTCAGCTGAAGAGCATTGGCCATTGCCATTGCAACTTTTTCAATATCTGGAACTTGGCTTTTTAATGGAAAATGAAATACATTAGCAAAAATATACAAATAATAATGCTTAAAAGCTGCTTATGTGGCACCTCAAGTTAACAATTATTTGTATGTCAGATTTATTTCTCTTTAGGTGGTTAGCAAAGTAATTTTATTTCTGTTTTCTGTATTTACTGTAGCAAAGTAAGGACTCATTTCAGTAAATCTGTTTTAACAAACCTTTGGAAATGATGAAATTTAAAGATGTTGTGCACCTGGAAAAAGAACAGATTATTTTACATAATCAGGCCCTAAATAAATTGCAGAGGGATGCAAGGCAACAGTAAAATCAGTTTTCTAGAACAGATATTACTGTCCAAATAAACACTTCCAGATAAATGCTGTCCAAATAAAAACCTCCAGTTTACATTCAGTGAAAACTGGAGCATTTTTTAGGAGGTGAGTTTGCTTACTTCTGTTATACTTTAAGTACGTTTTTGGGTGCTCACATGTACAATGAGAGACTTTCAAAAGTGCTACTGCAGCTTGCCTGCTCTTATGAGGCAATCCAGAACTTTCCTTTCTGCATCTTTATCCTAAGCAAGTGGAGCAATTTCTTAAAAATTATCTTTCTGTTTGACTGCAGGAGGTCCAGCACAACTGTCAGCTCCACAGGATATCTTTTTGTGCTGATGACAAAACTGACAAGAGAATATTTACTTTCATATGCAAAGACTCAGAATCAAATAAGCACCTGTGCTATGTGTTTGACAGTGAAAAGTGTGTAAGTATGCGGGGCGCTCTGCAGGGCTTGAGGCCACTTCTGCTGATGGGTCTGCCTTGAAATGAGGTGGGAATGGTTAATTAGGGACACACAGCCTGCCTTTTCACTGGGACACGATTTTTCATTCCAACATGGTGTCATGTAACTTAGATGCAGTAAATTAAGGAGGAGTCTCTTTCTTCAGTGATCTGGGCTAATTTCTCTTAGTGCCCAGCTTGATACCCTGGGGGAAGCATCTGCAAAACTCTCGGAGAACAGGCTCCATCCCACCAGGCTTGAGAGGTTTGCACAGCTGTTTGCAGAGATTACTGCAGCTCTGGGGCCAGGATACCCTTGCAGGCTCTTCTGCTGATGTGTCTGTCTCTGTTTTTTAGTGTTGGGGGGTTTTGTGTGTTGTTTATTTTTGGGGATTTTTATAATTTTATCACAGCAGGGTTCTCCCTTCTTTGTCCACCCCTTTCCCTGCCACATCTCTCAAGTTTAACACCACAGAGCACTCCCAGACAACTCATTGCACCAAGCACTGACATCCTCCGGTGCCTGAGACAGAACAGTTATTCCTTACTGTATTTACTTTCTCTACTAAAGTTCTAAGCAAGTGGTGTATCCATATGTTCACCTTTTATTGGTCTTGCTTTGGCATCACTTTTTTCTGAAACCTTGGTGTCCTGCATCAGCTTCCTGTAGGCTTATTTTACCCCCATCATTTTTGAAATAGATATTCTGCATTGACTGTATAAACACATCATAACATAGGATAGGAACAGCAGAGAACTACTAAATTATTATATTTTGCACATACAGATGCAATTTCTGGTTTGGGTGTTGTTTTGGGGTTTTTTTCTGGATTTTTGTAGTTGGAAATAATTGTGCAGATAAATACTTACCTACAGTATCCTGAGTGAGATTTTATAGCACTTGCAAAAATAAGTGTTGAAATCCAGATTTAATATCAATAGGGGTCAAAATATCCATTAGCATGAAACATTATTTCATTAAATCTAAAAGAATTTATTTAATGATTGGACAGGCTGTATTTGCTTCAGAAATCATCAGGAAAAGCCATTGTGCAGCATGGTATCTGTGTCTATGGAAGCTGAAGACATAATTCATACTGCCCAGTCTCCCTTCTTTATCCAAAGTATTTTTACGTTCCTTCATAGCGTTTTGCCAAGGTATTTTGCTGAAGGGTGCTCGTCATGCTCCATTCTAGTGTCGGCTTCATGGTGGATGGAGCAAAGCCTTTGGATGTGATAGACAGTGTAAAGTGTTTTGTGATCCTCTGAATTGAAAGGAGCTCTAGCAACTATTCCTAATGTACTAATTTCAGTCTTATGTTTTATGTAAAGGCGGAAGAGATAACTTTAACAATTGGTCAAGCATTTGACTTAGCTTACAGGAAATTTCTGGAATCCGGAGGAAAAGATGTTGAAACGAGGAAACAAATTGCAGGTTTACAGAAAAGAGTAAGTTCTGAACTGTGTTGTTCCTTTTAGGAGATAAAAGTACATGCTGCTGTATTTGTATTATCTGCTTTTTATGTAAGCGAAATTTCCAGCATTATCCTCAGATTACTAAGGTTAAAAAAAAAAAAACACCTTAAAAAAAAGTATTAAAAATATTTTATGTTTTGCTGTCCTGCAAGGACACTAAAAAGCAAGGTTGAAACATGGAGGATGCTGAAATTTAATTATTTTTTGTAGTCAGATAACGAGTTCAACTTTGATTCTAAATCACCAGATCTCTGATGAAATACATGCTCAGTGGATGCTGTTGTTGAAATCCATGACTATCCCAATAGCTGTTGAATAACCACTTGCTTTGTAGATTCAAGAACTAGAAACTGAAAACGCAGAACTGAAAAATAAAGTTCAAGATTTGGAAAACCAATTAAGAATAACACAAGTACACGCACCTCCAGTAAGTACATAACACACCTCTTGTGTCTGAAGTCACTCTGTATTTATAATCACTTCCTGATCATTAGGAACATCCCTGCTGTTCCCAGAGATTGCCATTAACACGCAGCGATCACATAACATGTCTGTTGAAGAGCAGCATTGAACTAACAGTGACATTGTGACAAGCCAGCAGAAGTGCAAATTGCAGCCTCTCCAGCTGTGGTTCTTTGAGCCCCTATCATACCTATTTGTTGCTGCCTAGGGACAGTCGGTGCTCACTCGAGTGCCAGCTGAGGGTGAAAAACCGTTCTGTGCTGAAAGGATCTGGTTCCTCAGCGCTGCTTGGGAGGGCCTCATAACTTTGTCACATGCACGTGGTCACCTGTGACCGACAATCTGCCTGCAAAAGAGTCCTCAGGTCTTGGGAACTAACGCTCCGTGGTAGGGACATAGGAGCAGGTGTGGGTTCCTCGCTGGAAATTCTGACTGCTCTGCAGTTCCTGTAGATGATGAGCACACAAGTCTGTTTAAATTGGTGGCTGGCAGTTTCTTTCACCTAGGCAGGACCTCCAAAAATGCAGGTTGCACTGCACACTGGTCCCTGTGACTCCCCTCTTCTTACAAGCGTGCTCCATCTGTACAGCTTTAGCCAGCTCTGAAAAGAAATCAATTTTCTTAATGTATGTGCAGCAAAATCTTAGAAGAAGAGGAACTGCTTTTCAGCTGTGCATTTTGGACCACCTTGTTCCTGCCCTGAGTGTTCACTGTTTCCCCTTAGATGGATGTTTAGAAGTTTGGGCAATGCACAAGCATGTTTGCAGTGGTGCTGACAGATTCTCAGTAGTGTCTGTGCACTCTCGATGTTGATTAGATGGTTGTTCCCATGAGGAACTGCCATTTCATTTTATGAAATCTACTTAGAGGAGAGAGCACCATGAATTATAAATACTGTGTAACCACCACAGTGAGCATTTAAATTATGAATGTCTTCTCACTTATGAAGCATTCAGTGATAGGTAATCAATTTTAATGCTAGATTTAATATCAGGTTAGTCAATTCTTTAATCTTCTATTTTCCTCAATTGGGATGGCAGTTTGTTTTTATTTATTAACATAACTAAATGTATATTTGAATGCAAATAAACAGGCTTGTAAATTCATTGCAATCAATGCTTTTCTTTCATTTAAAGAACTTTGTAATTTCATTAGGCAAAAAAAAAATTAAAAATTATAAATAATGGCCCAAAAATATCCCATAGTTCATGATTTATTGTGTCTTTTAAGACAATGATGTCATATTCCTTATTAAAGAGTTAAGATCTAAATTTGTTAATTTGCCAGCCACTTGTAAACTCTCTCCCTAGATGGCATTTTATTGTCAATTGCTGTTGGTACAATGAATAAGAATATTGCTTAAATAGCACTTGTGCTGCAACAAAACTACAGAATATTGATAATTATTGATGTTAATTAATTCAATTCAATAATCACTGTCAGCTATTAGTTTGCACTTTAATTTTATTGCTTTGTTTACTCCCTAATCTTTAAAATGAAACCCCCAATCATTTCCTGTCACAAATGAGTAGAATTGCACTAAGAGCCACCTAGGAGCCTGTTCAACATCTGCATCCATTCTGACAGAATGAGATTTTTATAAATGGATGGGTACTGGAACAGGATGCCCAGAGGTTGGAGATGCTGAACCTTCCCTGGGCATGGTCCTCAGCAGCCTCAGCTACCTGGATCCTGCTTCAAGCAGGAGTTTGGATTAAGCTCCTTTCCTTTTACAGGATTCTTCCATCAGTTGTGCAGCCAAAAATTAAAACAAAACCAACAAACCAAAACCAAGCACTTTTTTAGGAAAATGTCTTTCTCAACTCCAGGCCTACAGCAGTACCCACCAAGCAGTATCAGCTTTGGCACCTTAACAAGAGACAGCTTTTAGGCAGGTTCTTTCTAAACAGATCTTGCAGGGATGGTAAATCAGAGCTCTCAGGTGTGCTGGTGTAGGAATAACTCCATGTAAATGCAACTGTCAGGTTGAGAATGAATGAAAGAATGGATTGGTTAGGCTGTCAAGTGACGTCAGTGCAGAGAAAAAGAAGCATAAATATTTTTAGGGCAGTTTGAGTCCATTAGAATGATCATCAGTGTGCCTGGAATAGCAGTGAATGTGATGACACCTATCTCCTTTTTTACTATGTGAGCAACAAATAGGTATGAAGGAACAAAATTACAAACAATTCATAAGACGTTGATTGTGCGTTATAGTTTGCAATTAATTTTTTACACTTTTCATTTGAATCACCTATAATTTCAAGTATGATTCTGTAAAGTCTCAATTCCTATTGGAAAAAAATGGTGCAAAAATTTCTTTCCCCCTATTTCCACATAATTTCTGTCATGAGAAAGGTTTCTTTAGTTTTAAATTAAATAATTAGAAATTTTTTTCTGAATTTAAACTAAAAATATCTGTACTGCTGCTGCTCTGTCTTCAAAATTAAAATAACAGATCTATATTGTGATTTTTTCAGAGTAAAATATTCAAATCTGCTGATAGTATTTTCTGAAATAAAATAGCTTAAATGAAGCTGAATATCCAGCATGGGAAATAACACCTTGTCTGAGTCCCTTTCTAAGCACTTTGGGGTGGATGGGGGAAAGCTTCCTTCCCTGCAGATAGTCTTGGTGTTACCTGCTGTGAACATATGATAATCATTCTCTTGTGATTTAAAACAGATTTATTAAATATAAGTTTTAGGTTTTCTTGCAGTTTTCATCTCACACTGTTGAATTATACAGAGATGCCAGTGCCGTACAACAGCTTTCTGAAGCTTTTCTTAGACATATTAAACTTTTTGATTTATTTGTATTTTGTAATCTTCTGTGGCTGGAGCTCTTTATCTGGCAGTCCAGTTATTCTGTATGCTGAGTTCTAGGGAAGGGATTGTTCAGTGGTCAGTGGAAAGTCTAAGCCCTGATCTGTGACACCTAGTATGATGAAAGAACACGTGCCTTTAACTGGCAGCACAGCGCTTTGTAAAGAAATGTTCAGTTTCAGGAGCCAACTACAGATGGTTAAAAGTTGCTTCTGTTTGTGCTTAAACAGTACCTTGGATTTTCCTATCTTGTGCTTCCCTTTTTGTGTTTGGTTGTTTGCATGCTGTTTGTGCTCTCCCAGCGTTTGCAGATGAGCTGAAGTGGCTTTCCTGCCATCCCGATTGCTGCCTGAGCTCTTGCTGTCGTGATGGCTGCAGGGCCGCAGCAGCCGCGGCAGTCAGCAGGGACGGAGCGCTGCAGCCACGCCAGCAGCGTGACCGAACAAGGATCTCCGCGCAGAGCGGGGGACGCTGCGGGGCCTGTGCCGGCAGCGCACGGCCACGGCGGTACAAGCACTGCCATCACACCGCGCTGGGTCCTGCTCTCCCTCGGCGCCCATCCCCTGGGAGGGGGACAGGAGGCCGTGGGGTCTAAGCAGGCGTTGTGTCAGGCTGACGATGGGGGGATGTTTTCCTTCCCCAGGAGAGGAGACTTAGGGGCGTTTAGAATTTATTGCGCCTGTAGTGTGCCGCAGTGCTGTGACAGACTGCACGTGATGTCGCTGGCGTGCTTGCTTTGTTGAGATACTGATCCAGGGCAGAATGCCTTTCCCACCTTTCGGTAACTGGGAAGCCGTGACATCATTTGCATGCAGTGCCAGTCTGTCATTTCTTTATTCCTGCTTCTTCCTTCTGAGGTACATTGATTTCTGCGTCTTTAATCATTCTAGACACATTCATCTTCCCATTAGTTTTTCATGAAATGAAGAAGGGAGAAAACACTTTGGGAAATTTGAAGTGCAGCAGGTTTTTTTGTATTGTATCAGTGACCCTTGACATTGTGGTTTGTTTGTGTGGTTTGGGGTTGTGTTTTTTTTTTTAAAAAGCAAGCCAATTCTGCTTTTTTGACAGCTCAGTCTTCTGATTCCCAGATCATTTTCCCACAAGCAGGACCAGATTGCATTTCCTGTTCTCACTTCAGTATCAAAATAAAATAGAATGTGAGAGCATCTTTAAACTGTGGATAGGTAACCTAATATGTGTATGGTTTTAAACATCTGGTTCACTGCCCATTTAAAAAAAAACAAACTAGTCTCAACATGTTTCAGTTCGAAGTAGATACAACCAGGCTGTCATTTTACATAAACTTTTCTAACTTCCTGTTGTCATTGAAAATAGGCTTCTAGCTAAATATGAAATAAAGCCATTTGCTCAGGATCAAACTTAATACTATCAACACTTAAAATTCAGGTCCTCTTTAACTTCTAAAGTGTTTTAAAAACATTTTGTCTGTAGTTTCTCAAAGATGGTACTTAAGATTTGTGCTGCTCAAGAAGAAATGGAATGTGCCAGGCTGGGCTGCAATATGTGGCTTTGCTGGCAGATGTACTTATGTAAAAGGAGTTGGCCCCATGCTCACATACTGAATTCTTGCATAGTAGTGCGGAACTCTTTTCTTTGCGAAACATAATACTAAAACACCTTAATTTGCTGATCCTTCACATCAAATTGTGTACAAATTGGTGACTTATCCAAAAATACATCCATGGTCTAAGAGAAGAAACTGCAAGCAGTGAATTGTAAGCTTGAAGCTTCATTTTAAGCGCAGAATCAAAAATATTTAAAGTTGATAATTTCATAAGAGAATATTTTCCAGCTGAAATATCTGTTATTAATTTTTTTAATTAAGTTCTTTTTTAAGTAATAATAATGAATTGGAGTATTAGGGTGTTTATTGCGAGTCCTCAGTTGCTCTATTAAAAAATAAAAAAAAAACACTTGCCAATGACAATTGAAAGTAATAATAATTAAAAATTTAGGGATTACTTTCCTCTCTAGTTTATAAGTAGTGACAGCTAAAGGTTTGTTTGGGAAATACAAAAGGAAATCTAGTCTAACACTGCTTTTCTGATGATTCTTGCTTGTATTGCCTTTTTTTTGCAGGCAAACTAAGGGTTTATTTGAGGACATATTTTAAAATAATACTGACAGACTGAAATGAGTGCAAAATACATGGTGAATAATGCAATTGCCTACCCTTTGCATTTTTGCAATGTGTAAATGGGTGAAAAGCATTGACAGCAATCAAGTTCTGCTTTTGAGGGATACAGTTGCATCAGAATTCTCTCCTTGCTTAGTTATTAGTATCACTATGAAAATTTTTCTGTAGCTGTTCTAAATCTAGCCATATGGCCAAATCAACATCACTCTAATTTAGGTGCTTTTTCTGTCAGTTCATATACTCTATGGGAAAAATAAAATTTCTTTCTGAACCTATAAAAGAAGCCATTAAGGCAATGAGATCATAGTTGGAAATGAGAGAAAACTGGATTATATAATGAAATACTTTTGTATAAAATATATTGTGAAAGTTGAACATCAAATTATCAATCTTCAAGCTTTTTCTCTCAGGATATTGTAACTAATTAGATTTACGTTTGCTCAGCACATTCAGTAAATAATAAACTGCTTAGTGATCATTTTTTCTGCATTCGGGTCCATGGTTTTGAGTAGTCTTCCTAGAACGTTGAAAAGTTAGTCCCTCCAATGACTGTTTGCCAATGCAGAAGTGTTATGCAACAGAAACTGCATTTTTTTGTGTGTCCTGAGTGGCTCTGTGGAGGACAAGCAATCCCAAACTAAGCATTTCCTTAGTTTGCCTTTCGAGCTGCGCTTCCATGTGCCATGGGAAATATTGGCATGGGATGTTTCCTTTGTCTCACTCCTTTGCATGCACTGCTAAAGTTTCTGTGCCTTGTGTATCAGTTGTTTACTTTTCATCTGTTTTTGTGGCTTGGCAATGCTTTAGTCGCTGGTCCTTTTTGCATTTGGTCTTGATTATGTGAGGGCCATTGGATTTTCATCTCACTGTTTGCCTGTGGGGACACTGCTCCCATTTGTATCACAGGCAGGCTTTGGGTGCTGCTGCAGCTGTGTGTAAGTGCAGCCCCCAGAGCTCAGCGCAGCCCTGGCAGAGTGGGTTCACATCATGTCTTAAGTGCTGCTCTTTCCATTGCCGGGGCTGCCCAAAGCTGCCGGGGTTCCCTGACAGCACTGAAATGTGGGAGAAGCAGCCCCAGAAGGAGCAGCGTTCTTCCTGCACCATAAAGATTGCCAAAGAAGCAGTTTGGAATATACTCCTACATGAAGGTGCTGAAAAAACCCTCCATTTTTAAGCAGAGCGTTAAAGATAGTGATTGATTAGACCTTTCCTCCAAGGTTTTGTGGTGACCTAGAAGCATAGGCCACCTGCACCAGCTACCCTCATTGGAAAGCTTTACCACACTCATGGGAAAACCCCCAGATAGACATTGGAACTGTATGCAGATTTTAAAAACCATTTTGGAATGTGTTTATGCATATCACTTGATTCCTGTTTCCACCAAGATTGCCAAGTGAGAAAATGCACATGGGTTTTTTTGCCTGTCTTCAGCTTTTTCAGACTTAAAATATTCTGTGTTCAGTTTTTTTTGAGCACTTCTTCATGAGGGTATAAAATTCTGTTACATTTGTGATGTTAAAGAAAATTAATTTGAAATTGCCTATGGCATATTTCATGTCACTGAAAAAGTACTAAATGAACTGAGGATGTAGCAGTTCATTAATGAAACTGCTAATGCTTATGAAGTATTTTATGAATTACTAAGGCATGGATTAGTGTGTTCTTAGTAGATCCAGATCTCAGGAAATGAGCAGGTTCTTTACTAAATGCATAATTTTCAATTCAAGATCACTCACCATTCCCTGGAACATCACTACAGTTACCCGCTGTGGTGGTTCTGCATATTACCAATTTGAATGTTCTAAGGAACAAAAACATTTTCTAATTTATTCAAATTCACACTTAGGTGATTCCTATGTGGGTATGACACAGATTGCAATCAGTGTCTAGAGACACCTTGTAAAAAGAAACAATTTTTAAGTGACTTCTTGATTAACCAAATCTCAATCACATTACATTTTCCAGTTACGGTGCAGCCCAACGGTGCATCTTCAGCACCATTCTCAGTAGAATGAGGCAAAAATAAACCTTTTGCTGGCACATAGTTACATCTAATCATAGAAGAGACCAAGTCCACTGAATTAGTGTGATAATTTCATGAAGTACCATTTCTTTTTGTTTTCTTGTGTTAATGAAATGAGGCCCAAATTGGAATATATTGTATCAGTGCCACTATTACTACAAGTGTTACACAGTGGGAACCTCAGACAAAACACAATTGCCATATAAAATGACAATTTCGTTATTTTTACTATTTCTTCCTTTATAATTTGGTGCCAAGAGTATTAATTTTCAGAAGCTACATTTTTTTGGTTGTATTCTTTAGAGTAAGGGTTTCTTCCTTTCCCCCCCTGCACTTTGTGCATCTGGTGATATTCCCTGTTTTCCATTGTTGGATATACTTCCCTGCTGCCCCTGTGATGTCTGTGGCCTGCTTGGATCTGGAGGGTTGTGAGCAGAAAGTCCATCATCCTTCCAGGTCTTCCTGGGCCATGGGATGAGATGCAGAGCAGCACTCCCCGCACATGATGGGTTCTATGTTGCTCTGCAAATGAAGAATTCCTAGGGAAAATTCATTTCCTGAGCAGATGCATTCCCAAAACTGTTATAGGAAGCTCGTCCTAGAAGTGTCACTGATGAACCCTGTGACTGCTCCATGTTCAGGGCTCGGATGACAGCAGGGGTGGATATTCTGGTGTGGTAGGGAATTTTTCTGTTGCCTGGATTTGATATATGTCCATCATCCTCATAGCTTTGCTGCTTGGTGTCCTCTGTGCATTTTGCTGGTTTATGTGTGATTTTTCATGTGACATCCATCCCTTCTTATGAAAACTACTTATCCTTTGCTGTTTTGCATTTCGAGGGAATATTTGGCTTTCTTAATCAGACTGTATTTAATCTCTGTGAGAGTTTGTTATTACAAGGGCTGTTTTTTCCCATGGTTATGTATAAGCAGCAAGGATCCCATGGCAGTAATGCACAGTAGCACTGCAACTCTTCTACCTGTAGTCTGGTGATGCTCTTGAAATCATAATCAAACTTCTGCCCTATAGGTTTTTTGATTTCTTTTTCATTGATTACCATTCCAAACCCTCCATTTCAAAATCCCAGTATGGAAATTTTTGAAGTTGGGATGAAAACTGATTTTTTTTTTTCTTTAATGAATTGCAAGTTTTGAGATGGGAATTTTGTGGGTTGTTTTGGTATTCTCAAGTATGGCACTGTTACTACATTTCGTCACCTGTACCCTTAGCCTGGTTAATCTGTAAAGAAAGGGAAGAAAGAAGCTGAGACTTATTTTAAAAGGATTTGAAATATTTTGTTTTCTACATAACACTGAAAAAAATGCTTTAAAATAATTGATTGAATCCTGATCTACTGAGTTATGCAAACTTCTGATGAAGTAATCATGACATATCTGTTGTGTAACACTACAAAGGGAGTAAAAGCAGACTTCAGAATTTTTGCTGCACTCATCTGCCACTGCCTGGGCCAGTCACAGGGGGTTTAGACAAAACACTCCAGCTCAGGTGCCATTCCTGCCTTCTCCGTGTGGAAATCTTGGCTGTGGCCAAGAAGAACTTTCTGCACAAGTGTGCAATCCCTTCTGTTAAGATCCAAAGATTAATCTGTCCTCTAAAGATTTTAGTTCAATAATGAGCTGTTCTTTCAGCATTGGTGGGATATAAATGGTAGGTTTTTCCTCGATTAGTTAGAGAAAATTCTGACCTGTGCATTAACCAGCACGGTAACTCTTCTCCCCAGACTTGTGCCTACCTGTTAATTTACAAGTGCAGATGTGAGAAATTGCTGATCGCTTGTTGGATTTAGACATTTCCAATAGACACACACTGTTGGAAAGATGCCTGACTTCATTTTATTTGGTGTAATGGTCAAGGAGCAAGTTGTCTTTGTTCCAGTTGGTACTGGCTTACCTCTTAATGTGGCATATTCCTATATTTTGTTTTGAAGTATTTTCAAGTTCTGCATTGTAACTATAGCTCTGAACAGCAAGTTGCTGACAAGCTTTTTCGAAATATGAAATGTGCTTTTTTTTTATTTCTTTCCCTGACGTTACCACGTTCTGTTCCTCAGAATGTTTTCTCTTTCTGTGATTCCTTTTCAGCTGCTGCACATAAAGTGTGATAATGATGAACATATGTTTCAAAGACCCTCTACTTTTTTCTGGTGTAACAATGAGGATTCACCTCCTTGTTTAGATATCTCTTCCATTACGCTTACTCCTAGGAGTTCTCCTGATTCTAGACTACCACCTGGATTGTTAATACCACCACCTTCAAAAAGTGGTCTTCCAAAGCCTGCCAGTGAATACAGCTGCCCAAGACCTCGTGTAATCTTGCTGTGCAAAAGCTTTTTCAGTTTTGTTTGGTTTTTGGGTTTTTTTGGCTTTATTTTGTTCTCTGTTATGTATTAACTTGTATTAAAAATGTGCATTTTGTACAGTGGTTAAAGGACAGGGCAGATGAATCTTAGGTTCTCTAGGGCTCCTCTTAAAATATGGAATTTGTGAAGATTTACTCTTATTTCTACACAGCTTTTTCTCTCCCATCCCTAAAACTAAATTCTTATTTTTCCAACATTAATGACCCTGTGTTATCAGTCAATCTTTTTGTTATTTTTTTTTTAATATTAAGAGTAATGATTCAAAACAATTCTAAAGATCCAACTTCATGGGCTTCTCACCTCCATGAATTAATAGAAAAGCAATCAGCCATTAGATAACTTTTAGCATACTTTACAAAAACTGTGCAAAATGAAGGTTGAAAATTATTCTTAAATTTGAAATGGGCATATTGCCTGCTTTTTCATATTAAAGTGCTTATACCCTCAACTCTTCTTCCATTTGCAAGTAATATTTGGCTTTATTTGGCGACCATCCTGGCTTTCTGCATGTGTTCACTAAATAAAAATGCTGCTTGTGCTCAAATGTATTCAAAATACACATTTCTTAATTCACTCATAGTTTTAATTAAACTGTATCATTAGTATCAAAATGGCCAGTCAGTGACTTCAACAAAATGGAATATAATTGGGAAATGAGTCTAAAGTTTGGGTTTGCTTTTTTTGCCTAAAAGGTACATTTATAACTAAATGTAAGTGCTGTTTATCTGTCTTTTGGTAGCCATAAATATTTAACAAATAATAAGATTCTCCATTAGTACATATGATCTCCAGGGCATTCTAGGATTATCCATGGGTGTTGATGGAAATGTAGGTTGATACAAGCATTTATTTATGCCCTAAACCTGACCCCACCTACCCAATGCCAGCAAAAGCCTCTCTACAATCAGAGAGAGTTTCGGATGAAGGAAGGGATGTGCTTCTTTATGATGTTGTTTTTGGGTCCAGCCCATCCATTGCCCTGCTTTGAGTGGGAGCAGGGGGCATCCAGCAATCTGCCAGACTCAGATTATCCTGGTTCTCTGCAGGGTTAATGCAAGGTCCATGGACCCACCATTGACAGAAGCCCATGGCATCTGAACTCTGCACTGAAATCTTTCCTCAACACATCATCTTTGAAATTCCAATCAGTAAGAGTCCTGGATGTGTTGAAATCTTTAAAACTGTTCTTTTATGAAGTTAATTCACCTATGGTCATGCTTAGAAATAGCAATGACTGAGAGAACTTTTTTTAAAAAAGGCAAAAACATAAAACCAGCATGTCAAATGTAGGTTTGTTTTGTTTTGTTTTGTTTTTTTTACCTCTGTANCCTGCATCACTTAGTCCTCTCATTCACTTTGTCTGGGTTCATTCTGGCTAGTCAATAAAATTGTTCTTTTTGTGACTTTTCTCAGGAGTTTTACTCATTGCGTGTGGGCGTTTGCTTTTGTTTTGTTTTGTTTGGTTTTTTTTACTTCTGTATATCTGGGAAGAAATATGCGAGGTTCTTTTAGACATTGAACAGTTATAGATCTCTCTTAATTCAATTTTAAAATATGAATCAAAATTTAAAATATGAATTCAAAACTCCTAAGAATCATGAAATCACAGAACCTCCAAGAAATAGGGAATGTAGGATTTAAGAGCTCAGTGTTTTTTCCTCTTTAAGCAGTGTGTTAGAGGAAGGCTGTGGATCAATATTGCTGCTCAGCAGCCACTGTGGAGAACCTCCAGAGAGAAATAGGAGTGGTTCAGGGCTACCGCTAGCCTTGGCTTAGAAATCTGTGATGTGAGCTATCCCAGGGCAGCTGCAGCACTGCAGCACAGGCACTGAAGAAAGCAGCATTCCAAAATAAGGGTTTATCCATGGAAATCTCATGGATAAGCAGTCCCAAAGACTACCTGCTTGCCAGGTTGTCATATTTGTGTATTCTGAATAAAAGGATCCATGTGACTAATTCAACTTGTGCTTCAAAATTTCCATGTGGATAGTTTAGGCAAACTGAATCTTGTTTAAAAGTTGCAGGCTTTCCCTGTGCCTGGCTGGCCTTTCTAATACACAGGGTGGAGGAATTCTGTATCATCTCAGCAATAACATGAACATGCAAACTGGTTTTTCCTTTGGCTTGTCTGTCTCAGTTTTAATCTATTTCATCCTCTGTCCTTAGTGTTGAGTGTATTTTGACTTGACTGTGCCTCGCTTGTGCCCTGAAGTAGTGGACTGGTAGCAGGAGGAATTCAAAAACAAATATGGCTGTAGAACTACAGTAATTGATGGGTTTGGGGTTTCCCGCTTGCCCAGTATTTTTTTGAACCCTTCCAAATTCCTGGGCCTTTGGAATGAAATCTCTTCAGTTTCACGGTCGAGGACAACAGGTTTATTTTGGCTATGAATAATCAGTGTCTAATCACATATCTTGGCGATTACTTCTGGAAAGACACATTTAAAGCTTTGGTCTTACTAGTTTCTCTAGGCTGCCAAATAAGAGATCATGTAAAGAAGAATTAGTAAACAAAAAATATAAAGAAGAATTAATAAACAAAAAAAATACAATAGTGGGATTGTATCTTTCAACTTGGTTCTGTGCTCTCCAGAGCAGAGCACATTGTTGTTGCCATATTATATCGACTGGGTCTCGTGAAGGTGTCTGTGCTCGTATGTGTGCAAGAGAGAACTGCTTGTCACAGCTTTGTCAGGTGTAACTGTGATACATTTTCGACTGAAAATGGAAAAATTACAACGCTGCTTTTGTACTGGGGAGTGTTAGCATGTGTCAGAGTCTGTACTGCAAATGCCATTTGCTTGGTGTCAGGAGCTGGGGTTTGCATGCCGATGGTTGTTTTTAACTTTTCTTGAAAATGTGACTCTTATCTGCATGCTGAAGAATTTGGTATTGTGATCTTTTTGATGTGAAACATTGCCCTAATATTTATTGTCCTTATTGTAGGCAGGCAGTGTGACACCTAAATCACCCTCCACTGACATCTTTGATATGGTTCCCTTTTCTCCCATATCCCCTCAGTCATCAACACCTACTCGCAATGGTACACAGCCTCCTCCAGTACCCAGTAGATCTACAGAGATCAGTAAGTCCTGTAACAACTGACCTACTTTTTGCTTACATTACTTTTTTTAATAAAGCATCTTTAAAGTTTTACGTACGTTTTGCATGCAAAGCCAAATACAGTTTTTGTAAATCACATTCAGTAATGCTATTTCATCTTTATACCATCTTCCCAAAGTCCTTGATGTTTCTGCCAACTTGCATTATAAACAAACTAGCTGTGGAACTATGACATATACACTTGGAAGGAGTTGGGTCGGGGTTTTTAACTTGGCTTTTCTTTTACAGTCTCTTTTCTGTACTTCAAGGAATACTTTTGCTTCATGTTAGTTCTTTCCTTGTCAAGCTACAGTTCTAGCACGTTAGAGCCTGCATTTCTGGGGAAGGCAGCAGGTGGAGTAAGTATGGTGATGGTGATGCACCAGGGAGAGCTGAAGAAACCCCTCAAGAAGGAGACTGTCTCGGAATGCTGTTTTCAGTTCTGCTTTTCATATCATGCACAGCTTTGGGTTTTTTAGTTATAGTTGATGAACCTCTCCAGATCTGTCAACCGCTCCTAAAAGGTCTTCAAAAGGTTATTAAAAATGGCAATTTTATTTTGCAAAGTCTTGAAAACATCTAGGGTAAGGTTCTTGACTTCACTGGAAATCCTTTAGGAGTCCAGAAAATCTTTTTGAAAGCTTTGGGAATCCCTTGAGGGAGAGGAGAATGGAGCATGCACGAGTGACACTAGAGGTTGTAGAAATACCAGTCTGTGTTTGTATCTTGTTCCTGATGCTTATTTTAGAGTGGATAAGGATCACTGATGTTACTGCCTGCCACCATATGGAACACATTTGAGGAGATTGTGCCCAGTTGTGGGCACGCCTCTAGGATGCAGAATTTTCAGCTGTGAATGGAAGCTATGCACAAAACCAAAAAGGCATTTCATAACTTCGGTCAGTGAATGTCTTCCCTGCCCAAGCTCGTATCTGATGCACTGTTTGGTTCCATTGCTCAGAATGTCTGCCACCTTCTAAAGAGAAAGTAGATGTTGAGGCTCTTAATTCAGTAAAGAACCCTGTTCATTTAAAAGATAATATTTTAAAATAATTAATGAATTTCTGTGGGATTCTC
>VYZQ01006882.1:3613-15931 GCA_013400655.1 Mystacornis crossleyi | reverse complement strand
GGTAATACTTCTTTATTTTGAATTTGATTCTGTGCAGGGTTTATTAGGCTCTGTCACTTGGAATAAGTCACACTCTGGCTGATTTTAAATTCTGCCTTGTATACAGTATAAATTCAGAAATCTTTCACATTAAAGGAAAAAATGACATTAAAGGAGCTAAAACTTCGGCTGTTCTGCTAATGAGCTCAAAAGTGCTTTCATTAATTTCATTAATAAAAGCCCAATAATAAGACATGAGTGAGATAATATCCATATTAGTGTATAAAATACTTGCTTTTTATAATAGTCATAAGTCATAATTCAGTATGGATAAATGCAGGAATCTTGTCCTTCACTGTTTTTTTTCCTAAATACATTCATAGAATGTTTGCTAAGCCTTTGTGTTGGAATTGTCTGCTTTCCATTGTCTGCTTTCCATTGTCTGCTTTCCATTGTCTGACCACAGAGAAAAGTGTCAGCTCCCTTTAAAGGTAAGGAGAAAGAAAAGGGACCTACATAATGAACAAATAGTCTGTTGAGGGTTATAAAGTAGAATCACTTTTTTGCCCAGTAGATTGCAAGTCAAAGCTGCTACACATCTGAAGGTTATTTGCTAGGAGCATCAGAGCATTTCAGGACACTGGTTATACTGGAGCAGACCCATTTTGGCTGTGAAAGAGGCAAAGGATGAGGGAGAATGTAATTTTTTCATTGGATTATCCGGGTTAAAGTCTCTTTTGCATGCAGGTGGTCTGCCTTTGCCAGGAAAGACTGGATTTCTTCTTGGCTCCAGTGGACTCTTGGAATGAGGCTCTCTGATCTGGGCCATCTCCTGGTCCCGTGTGACAGTTTGTAGCTGTTTAGCTACGGTTTTTGAAATATGTAATCAATCAAGTTCTGCTCAAGTTTCTGTACTTTATGATGAGAATTTCTATACTTTATCGTGGGAGCAAATGATGATAGCTGCCAATTATCTAAAATGCCTGGTGTGCAGCCTGATAACGTCTAACTGATAAGGGCAAAGCCCTGACAGACTGATTTACACAATAAATTTTGAAGAGCCTAGAGACCACAGGTCTGAAATTCTGCCTCTAAGGATGCCAAAATAAAGCCATGTGTGCAGCTGTAGGCACGTGCTGCACCACTGGTAACGGGACTGGGAACACTGCAACGGGGGGCTGGGTCAGGCAGTTAATTGTCACCCAGACCTCGGGTGTTAAGGGTGAATTTTGTACTTGACTGTCGAATCACTTCAGAGTTCCTACTGCCCCCCTTACTGTCATGCGCTCAAACTAAAATTGTTTTGAGGCAGGCAGAATGCTTGTCAGGTTTCTTGCTAGGCAGCCATGAAAGTTAGGAGAGGGGATATCTCCTGATGGTTCCAGTTTTCTCTCCACCAACGGCAAGGCTGTAGCAACTTGGTTCTGTAAATTCTGCAGTGGGGTTGGGTTGAGTTAGCAAAATAATTCTTGTAACTGCTTTAGTTTAATCCGACGTGAGATAGGGAAAAGTGTACAGAGAAGGACCATTTACATGTAGGGAAGAAAAATCTATGACTAAGAAAGATGAAAAACCACCCAAAACCTGAAAAACCAAAAAAATTTTGAGCAGTCAGATATGAAGAACTATGCTGGTCTAATAAGAAAAATAACCCAGTTGTACTTGAGATGCTTCTTCTTGCCCAGACGAAAAAAAGAAACACCCCTCTCCCTTTGACCACTGGAATGCAAACTGCAGTTAAGAAAAGGTGACAAACATTTGGTATTGCGAGAGGGAAATTTTCAACTGGTCTATTTATGCACCCAAATTTAGTGGAATTTTAGCATAAGGGACAATTCATGGTCCTGTTGTGTTTTGGGGATTTTTAAAATTTTTTCTTTCTTGATGTGGTCTTATACAAGATTTTAAAACTCTGACAATTTTTAGTTTTAGTTACTTCCAGCTGTAATTGAAGAACTGTATCAAACGAAGGCCTTGCCTTGCCCAAGTGTAGTTGCTTGTCTCACAAAAACCTCCTTAACCTGAGGAGTGGCAGACAGGAGACGCGAAGTTGGTTGGTAATTTGTTGTTGACATAATGTAGAGTTGAAATTTGGCAACTCATGTCCGGTTGTTTCCTCTTCATTTTTGAAATTCCTTACACGCACAGACTCCGGAACACACGTCAGTAGATGATGCCCTCTTCAAATGGCAACAGCTTCCCATCGGATCTCTAGAAGGCACAAGCATTGAAGGGAGCCAAAGAGAGGCTTCAGCAGAAGTTTGGTGGTGTTCTTGGAAAAATATTTGCGTATTAAATTTTGGAAAACTACCCAAGACCTGGCTTTCAAATTGGGATGTTAAAAGTTGTGGTTAATGACTGGCATATCTGGTGGTGCTGTTACTCAGCTCAGAAGGAAATGTAAAGGGGCTTTTTCAGAGCTCTGTGGTCGTAGCCCATACCTGTTCTCCCAGTGACTCACTTTTCTGTTGTTCCAGAGAGAGACCTTTTTGGAGCAGAACCTTTTGACCCTTTTAGCTGTGGAGCAGGAGATTTCCCTCCAGACATTCAGTCCAAACTAGATGAGATGCAGGTAACTACTGACTTACACGGTTTTTGATGGCTGTGTGCCTGCTCTTGAAATACATGCCTACCATATTTGGAAAATGTGTTCCACAATGCACGCGCTAATGCACAGAAAAGCCCATATTTCTGACCATTCCTTTTGTAAGTTTATCTCCTGGTCTTTGAGCTGGAGTTTGGGTTTGCCTCAGGAGCCCTACCTGGTACCAGTGCGGTCGGCTACACTAATGTAGGGTTTCTCAGCAGTATAACCAACGTGGTTTGGGAACCATTCCCTGGAAAGGGACTGAGAGAGCTGGAGAGCTGAGCCAAGAGCCCTCCAGATCCCCTGATCCTGTTACTGTTCAGTTCCAGCAATCTCCACCGTCCCCGTGTACCCTCCTCCTTCCCTCAGTGCCATCACTTTGGTTTCTCACAACACTGGGCAGACTCAGGTGCTTACAGGGCCATGGCAATTTTCTGCTGCCTTTAAAAACAGCTTTATGGCGCTCCGGGCCAATTAAACTTTTGAGAATTGATTCAAGAATTCTGAACTGGTGTGTTTTTATCAGAAAATGTTTGTTGATTCTGAAACACTCAACAGTATCCGTTCAGTTATTGACCCAATTGTGAAACAATTCTAGGAGAAAGTCCTCAAGTTTTGGAACAAATGATGGTCTGCAGTCAGACTTTCAGAACTTCTAGTTCCTTGCCAGCTTGCATATCTCTATTCTTTTGTAAGCAGCCTGCCAGCAAAAGAAAAGGCTGAAAATAATGCAAACTTGAATTTCTAGGATCCTGGCTCCTAAGTAGAAAGCGTTCCCAGGGTTTCCAGCCCTCTTGTCTCTTAGGAGCCCACAAAGTCTGAGGACATTTGTTCTCAGGCTCCTTCTGTTCCTCTCTCCTGCCTAGAGAGCAGAAGAGGTTTTTTAAAATGGCTTAAATAAGATTTAAATACCAATTAATTTTCCCGAGTACATTCTCTTCCCCATGTCAGTTTAGGATGGTTCCACTGACAAGCTCTACTCCATGAAGAAGTAGAAGTGAAGTAAGAAATTTGCTTCTTGGTCCCCCATATAATTTCAAAGAGCAGCTAAAAGCCAAAACTGTCTTCTTTGCAATTCCAACAACATGGTTGTGTTTTGTGAAGGCTGTAATGTTGTTACCAAGCTCTTGAACACAACCCCCAAATCTTACAGCACCTCGTGTTGATATATTACCAACATTTCCATTGTTTTAGGGGAAAATAAATTGTAGCAACTGTGGTTACCACTAGTAATCACGTGTCAATATTTAAATGTCACATATTAAGTGCTCCTATTACAGGTAATATTTTGACAATATTTGGAAATGTTAGCCTATAACACTACAGAGTGCTGTCACCTCATAAAACATCAGGGAACGGAGTAGTAAACATCTTTATCAAAGATGTTTGAAGTCATGAAATGAAAATCTCCCCTCATTGTTTGTACTCTCTTGATCTAAAAAAAAGAGACAACCAACCAATAACAAAACCTCCAAGCACTAGGGAGTTGCTGTGTCCTGGTGCAAAGAAAGGCGCTCCCCCCTAGCATATCAACTATTCACTAAAAATTAATTAGTGGGCCTTTATGTAGGCACAAAACTTGCCCTGTATGGTCCAACTGAGAACAAGGGTAAAGCTGAAAGGGTATGAAAACCCCATATTCTAACTTGAGCCAAAGCAAAGACTGTGTGCAGTTATTTTACTGTGTGGTTGGTGCAAAATACAGATTGAAACATGTTTTTCCTAATGTCTCTTTTATCTTCTTGTGCTTTCCTGGGTGCACAGCGTCAACGATGGTTGGTATATCATATTTTAATAATGGTATTTAAAGCATTTACAATTGAAATGTGCATGTGTGTGTCTTGTGTTTCTATTTTTGTGTATATGTGTTTGTATATAAAGACTTTTAAGATTTATGTTTTATATCTACAACTCTGAGTCAGGGCCATTTTCATTTTTAGGGGCCTACAATCTCTAAGTTAGGGACAGCTGATGGTAGTTTTCTTTAGTCTGTCTTTCCAGGTGCTAATACTAAGCCTTTGTTTTCTCTGCTGTTTGTTTTCCACGTGCACTTGTGAAATCTCCGGTCGTCATTACCAGGTTGTCACTAGTGAAATGGTTAAAGCAAAATCTTTGGTACATAGATTGTGTTAGTACAATCACATTTGTGAGCAAGTCTTTATTTGGACATAATGATTTAAAACTTTTCAACGAGCAGAAGCAGCTGTGCTAGACTCAACAGTTGTTAGACACAGCCTATGAGGAAGGTGTGAGCACAGAATGTGCAACATGCTCTGGAAATCCAACATTAAGAAACATGGAAGAGAAATGTGGGCATCTCTCCTTCTCTGAAATGCAAAGTGAAGGAATCTGTCGTCTTTGCATTACGGAAGTACAGCCTGAGTTTCAGTAATTATTTATTCCATTAAATCTATAAAGGTAAGTTTTTTACAAACACCTATAAAATAGTTCCAAGGATAAACTTCCTACAAGAAGGTGTTGAATACAGCTCACCCTGCGGTGAGGATGGCAGGCAAAGCTGTGACAGCCTGATTGGAACAGCCCAGTCCAGGCTCTGTTACCCCGTTCCTCGTGTGGAGCGTGAGGTGCCTCGGCACACGCGCCCGGGCACAGAAGGGCTGCCCTGATCCAGCCGTGCGCTGGAGGCGATTTGTGAACAAAGTGGGAGAGGAGAGCACAGCACAGAAGAGGCACTGGAGAATAAACTCTTGAGCAGTGGGTGCTTTGCCTTTGCATCCCGTATTCAGAATTTAATGGGATCAGATAAAGTTCCCTGACCTCTAGGGGAACACTCTTATTTTTAAACTTCAGTGAGGATCCAAATTTCACACTTAAGCTTTCTATTCCATTTCTCAGTCCAATCTCTGTTGATCTTTTTGGAGAACTTAAAACTCAAATATGTGCTGTGATGTGACTTTTACAGCTCAGTCCTCTCTCTGATGACTGTCCAACCTCCTGTTTCCCTGCACCCTTATGCTGAAACGTATTTTCATCTTTATTTTGACTGTATCCAGACATTAATAAAATGAATGTCTATTTTCCCAGAAATCTTGCAGTGAGGAGAAGTTTCCCTGGATCATGAATCATACCAGCAGCAGCTGCTATAATTTATTAAAATCTCAAGGTAGTTAATATCAGAAAGCTTCCAGGAGCTGCAAGCCATTCTCCCTGCGTGCCCTGAAGCAGTCAATAGGCTTGACATCTTTCCATCTGAAATAAGTTATGCTCAGCCTTCTAAATAATCTTCTCAGAGATATGTAAATTTGTCATTGTTTCGTGGGGTTTGTGCTGACTTAAGCTCATTGAGTGAAGTCACTGTGAAGTGATAAGTGAGTTAACTTCTGAGCCGTAAGGTTGACTTTGGCAAATTTATCTCCTGATAAAGTGGAAGTTCTTTGTCTTGTACTGCTTACTGGTTTAAACCAGAATAGCTCACATCTTGTCCTCCTTGACACCAAGAAAAGGCTGATTTTGGAAGAAGGATTGGTTTTGAGCTGTTTCTAGTGAAAACAAGCTCTGCTCCTCTCTTCAAGGTATCAATCAAATCCCTTAGTACAATGCCATTACTTAGCAGGGTAACTAAACTGCTCATGTTAAAATGCCTCTCAGGTAAAAAAAGCTACTTGAGGAGGACATGAACCCAGAAAAACAGGTCACAATATAGATGCACCCTTCATAGCCCTTCTTGTTCCCTCTCCTGGCCAGTACCACCGGGTGGCCTTTTTCTGTATTCCCTGAAAATCAGAGAGATTTTTTAGACTGCATGAGGAGTTTCTTTTTCCTGAACCTTTAAGGTACAGGAAACCATAGCACACATGGGTTTTAATGAACAGGCAGTTATGCTAAGAACACATGTTATTACAAGCTGAAGTATCTGAATTTCACAAAATATTTTAAGTGCTGTGCATTAAAATTACTGATGCGTTATATATATATATGTAGCACATAATGTTTACCAGGAAGCTGACTCTCTATGTCATTAAAAAAAACCTGCCTAACACACTTGTCAAGTTCATTAGGAAAAAGAAAAATCATAATTTGTAATCTGGGTCATTCCACCTGATTTCATTACTATTACAGCTGTGGATGCTGAGTCAAAAGCTGGCATGTGCTGTTCTGTAATGATCAGAGAGCAGCTTCCCCTGGGAGTAGAGCATGGGAGAGCCCTGTGCAGCTCGGGTGGAGATATGAAGTCCTAAACGCTCGTGTGGCACTCAGTGTTCTGCACTGCTGGGAGAACTGCAGCGTGGAGCTCCTGCTCTGTTACCTGCAGCAGCAACAGCTCTACTCTGCATGTAAAGGAGAATCTACTCCTAAAGCCTTCCCATGGCTTGCTGGACTGCAGCTGATTGGATTTTATGTTTTAATTATGTGTTTGCCAAAGTATAGTTTTGGAGATTCCAAAAATTAACTAAGAATTAGGAGTTATGTTGCAGAACCGGAGGGATTAGAAATAGTGATGGCTGTGGGAGATCTGAAGTCTGTGCTTTGCTAGTCTTTGGAAATTTGATTGCAATCACTTTGCCTGGGAGTCTGCTGGATGGAGATATTCTGGTTATTTTTTTCCTGTTTGAGGGTTTCTGTTAATGTTTTAGGAATATTGGTTAAGACAATGCAGCTTTCCTTAATTTATACCTGTTCTGGGGTGACTGTATGATACTGTATTCCCAAGACAATACTCCTACACACTTCTTGTCCTCCGCTTAGATATTCAAGAGGGAAAAATCTGGATTTTACATTCCTTTAATGAAAGGAATGCCCAGCTAGCCATCTGGATTGCTTTGATGTCCTGTGTCTAGACTGTTGGGCCTTTTGGCCATGCAGTTGTCGTGGAAGTTTGAGCCTGCTGATACCTGCAGAATCTGACACTGATGGTCATGGGTTTGGTGTGGCTTAGAAGAGACCGTGGAAATGCCGTGTCCCTGTTACAGACACGAATGTGGAGGAGCCCTTGTTCCCAGGAATGGAGCTGGTAACAGCACCTGGCAACCACATCGCTGATTTCTTTTAGGACAGACGGTAGTTCATTTTGGAAATAAAGATAAAAAACTTTTTCAATAATTGTGATCCATAAAGAGCGGCAATCTCTTAATGGATTAGCATTGATTGTGTTGCAAATATGTGGAAATGTATTTGTTTTAAATGAAAAATATCACAGCTTGAGAAGGGCTAAACCAGGGTGGGGGGAGGTGTCTGGAATGAAGCTGCAGAAGGAAAGGTCAAGGAGGCCACGGTTCTTCAAGAAAGTGGAAATAGTTCTAAATCATAGCAAACACAAGCAAAGTGCTAAGTGACAAAGTATCACTTTGTGTGGAAAAAACTCACTCAACATGCTCAACATAAGAGCAGTGAGATGAGAGTGCTGCCAAAATCCATCATCTGATTTGCTCTTCGCTTGCTGGAAAAAGGGCATTGGAAGTGAAGCTACTTAAGACACCAGTGAATTGTGCCTAACTTTATAGGATAAAAATAAGAGCATGCAGGACAGGAATGGTGTGGACATTCAGTGAAGGCTCTGGCTGGCTCAGGATGAAGGTCACTGTCCTTGTCAAACCAGTTGCTGTTGTTGTTCTGCTACTGGAGCTTCATCCTCAGGTTGAAGCACCAACAACAATCCCTTGTTGTTGTATCCCTTTACAAGCTCAAAACTGGAAGCAGCCTTCAGATACTTGAAAAATTTTGCATCCTAGGCACACTGCAGCTGCAGAGTTTAAAATGTAACAGATCAGACTGGAGGGCTAATTCTCTGAATTTGCCTTCTGGGTAAGCAGTCCTCCTCTGACAGCAGTTACATCAATTAATGGTAGTCTTTGGGTAAATGAACACTGTCTGTTTATAACAGGATGTGTTTCACTTGGAATTTCAGCTGCTGTTCACTTGAAATATCTTCTGCATTGAATCTTCCTCCTTTTAATCCTTTGGAAAATACAGAGAAAAATAAAGGAAAAATCTTAAATACATTAGTGAACCTTGGCAGCACTTTGTCACCCAGGTAGAGCAAACTGGGTAGCAGCCATGGGGAGTGTTTATACCACAGTGCAGCTACTGGCTCAGCATCTCATGGTATGGGTCTGCCTTTAGGAAAATGCAGTTTTACTTGGTAATTCTCAGACCATTTAGTAACTATTGCCCGGAGGTTTGTTCTGTTTCTCCACATTACTCTCCTGATAGCAGAAGCTGGCAGGGTTATTAGATATTCATATACTTTTCAAATGTTAGCTGTGATTTGAATTTGTTTGAAATTAAGCTGGTTTGATGTGGGACTTTTCTTCTAAACCCAAAAGGTATGGTCTTGAGGTACTGCTGTGCATATGAGGGAAAGACTTGAGTTTGTGCCTAATCCCCATACAGATTGTTTTATAAAAAGATTTACTTTGTTTACAAGATAGTTGCTTGATGAAAGGACCTTTTATTGATTTCATAGCACACAGTCAGCATTCTCTCACTGAACTGAGCACTGCAACAGCTGCCACTGGAGTTGATGTCCTCAAGGCATTTCTAGTCAGAGCCCCGTTGGCAATTGCTTAAACCTTCAAAATAGTTTCACCCAGCAGGCTGAAATTTTCTTGACTCCAAGGTGTCAGGAAGGGTCAAGACACAATTATTCAGCTACTTTTAATGCAAAAAAAGAAATGAAAATAAGAGTGTTTTTTCTGTATTAAAAGTGCAGTTTTTACTTTAGAGCTGGTGCAGACTAAGTGCCTTTGGCAAGCCAAGTGTGTATAAAAGCATACAAAAAAAGTACTTGTAGAATGAATATTTTTTCCATAGAGGAGGTGGTAGCATCCAGTTTATAACCTTTTTTGTGTTTCTACTAATAAAATGAATGTGAGTAAACCCAGGAATTTTGGTCTGAACTTTTAAAGCAACTCATAGCACTTGCTAAATACCACTGTATTTTATTTTACCGAGTTACATGCCTTTAAAATGCTCAGGTTTTTCATTTGCAGTCGAGCCAGTATGGTTTTAATTGCCGTTTTTGTGAAGCTCAGATGGCAGTGGGCAGTAAAGCCCTGTCAATTTAACTGCACTGGGAGCAATTCAGAACAGCCCCTGAGGTGGGGTAGTCCTGCACGTTTTGTTGGGCTGCTCTTAAGGCGCCACAGAACGCAGGAGACACCTGGTATCAGAACAGTGTCCATGTCTTACGTGTATTTTCCAATAGAAATATAGTGAACTCTTTGCTCGTGTAGTTCTAATCTTTCCTGCTGATAAATCCTCGTGAATTTTACTCAGGAACAACATGGTGCACATCAAACTTGTTTGGATTTCTGTTGACCTGTGTACACCAATATTCAATGTTGTTATTCTATAGTATTTTCTTCACTTTATGTACATATTGTAGCTATGCTGTTGTATTGTAGATGCCTTTTATAAATTAACCAAAGAGACTCATTAATAAGTGGCTGACCAAACAATGAAAATGATTGTGAATTCAGGCTGAAGTACCTCTGCAGTTTGTCTGCCTAAAGATATGCTTGAATTTAAATGTTTTTAAAAGGAGAGTGTAATCCTCCAGAACTCACTTGGCTTTTTCCTAATGATGTCTTGTTTCATTGCAGGAGGGGTTCAAAATGGGATTAACTCTTGAAGGCACAGTATTTTGTCTTGACCCACTAGACAGCAGGTGCTGATGCCGAGAAAGTCAATGTGAATTTCCTCCGCAGTGGGTTTTTTATTTCTGAACACGTACTCACAGATGCTATCCATGTGCCAAAAATTGCTTTTTTTCAACATGTAAAATCTTGTGAGTCTTGCTTCTGTAAAAATCCAACTTAGTTCCAGTCTTCCCCTGTACAAATGTAAAAAGTTGTATTTGTTTATGAATTAAATTACGCTGTTGTGTTTCTTTCTCTCACATTCTGGCCCGAGTGTACTACACTTTGTGACTGTTAGCTTGGAGAAGTTCTTCAGAAAGGTCACACATACCTCTCTCTCTCACTCTCTGCAAATGTGCAGGCATGATTTTTACGTAATGCTTTACCTGGCAGCATTTTGAAATTATGCTTTTAAGGCATTATTTAATATTCAAGCAGTAAAATTATTAATATCTACTACAAAAAATTTCAATTTGCAGTGAAAAAACATAAAATACTAACCATTACTATATGCTTCGAAAGTAAATCTGGATGCAGAGTGATTGATTTCCGTTACTGTGTGTGGTTACTATGCTGTACATATGTTGTCATTGGTTTATACAATCCAGATTTTAGGTCCCTCCTTCATGATTTAGAAACTAACAAGTTGTTAGTCTGCTAATAAGTGCTTAATGAGCCTAGAAGAACTGCTAAATTGCAGAATGGACAAATTAGCTGTCCTTTATTTTGCTATTTTATAGCTGAGGTGTAAAGTATGTACCTTGGAATCCATTACATGCTAGCTGTACCTTAAAATGAAGATTATGGTCTTGCATTTACTTTGGAACTTATGAAATTTCATATATAAGCAGGAGCTAGGCTCAGTTCTGGAATTACTTTCAACACCTGAGTGTTTGCAGCCAAGCTCTGTTGATTATTATTTTTTTACTCTCTGCTTTAGTGTTCCGTGTCTTTAATTTTGAGGCTTTCTGCAAAGAATGCACTCTAAGTAAGTCCTTTGTACCCACTGGTTGTTCTTGTCACAGAAATACCTGCACACCAAAATTCTCAGCTGCTGGTGAGATGAATGCTGACATGTCTATGCATACTCTTCATTAATCTTTCTCATAAGCAATAAAACACCATCTTAAGCCTATCTCAGAAAATTATCATTAGTTCAATTCAAAAGCTGTCAGACCTCTAGTATTTTCCCCTCAAAACATACAAATGTGAAACACCCCCAAAATTTTCAGATTGGTTTTTAATTTTTTTTGTGAGAGGTTTCTTGGCAACACTTACAGTTTTGTCCTAAACAGTCACAGTTTACACCAAAACCACATTTTTCAATTTTTTTTAATTACGTGTATTTTTATGCCTTGTTCAACAAAGTACTTGTGCATGTACCTTTGGAGTCCACTAAAAGAATGGGATTATTCCTTTGCTGGGTTTGACACAGCCTCAGGTACCTTGCTGAATCAGGGCCTTAAAGTCCTACATTGCATTAGTCTTCCTCTCGTATTTTGGTCATCATTCATATAGAGTATTATAGAGAAATATATATATAAAAATATATGAAATCACTAACAAATAGAATAGTATATGTTTCATAAAGAAAAGTCTTTATAATTTTGTTTGTCATATAGTATTTTCGAATTTGTATAACGAGGATGTTTAGTAGCCATAGCAATGGCCTTTTTTAACAAATAGAATTTGTATTTTTATTGTACTTTAAAAAGCTTTACATAATAAGCATCTATTTAGTGGTCATTTATTATCAATGGTAACACTAAGATAATATTTGCACATTTTAAAAAACCTTTCTCGTTACTGATTTTTATGATAGTTGATTGCAAATGGCATGGTTAAATCTTACGTACCTGGTCAATACATACAAAAATACTTAAATCAACACAACAGTGCATTTTTAATTTTTATGTGATCAAATTGAAAACTGTATTTCTATGTAATCTCAAATGTCTGTTTAATTTTGCCTAAAATAAATGTTTTTAAATAAATTGCATCCTAGAACACAGCGTTCATTCACTGAAATGCCCAGTTGGAAGGGAGGGTGGGGAGGTGTTTAAATGTTGGGCTGCCGAGGAGGGTTTAGTGCTGGTGATGCCTTTTCCTGGGCTTAGAATTAAAAGCCAAACACGGTTAGAGGGGGAAAAGAGA